>WEDG01008246.1:0-61512 GCA_017591395.1 Schistocephalus solidus
TAGTGCAGGACCTGGAGTCAGGTGATTCGGACATTACTTTTTAGGGTCAAACCCGAACCCCAAGAACAGCTCCCTTGACGGGTTCCCTTTTTCTACTCCATGTTTCATTAATTTTACTCTTTTGTTGGCAATAAAAGAACAAAATAAAACGGATTTTCCATTCAAAATATGCTCAACTTTAAATGATTTATTCATAAGGTGACAAGCAAACACCATAACACTAAGCTTATATTACTATTTAGTTTAGGATTATCTCAACTAGTTTACTATTCTTTATTTGTCTTATGTGAATAAGGTATGCCTAAATAAATTCAAACCAATCAGTGGTATATAGATAAACATGCATATGCTGAAAAATCATTGGATTCGAAGACTTTTGCGTGTGTTACCTTCCCATGTTCTTATTGGTTAAACAATTCTGGCTGGCACTCATATATATATATGAAGTTCGCCGAACGCGTTACAATCTGGATCATGAAATTAGAAGCATGGATTTTATGTTTTACCTGCATATATATGTGCAAGATTTCTTTAGGTTAGTTCATCTAAGTAAACTTGTTGGTTTTTCTTTAATGCATTCATTAATTATAACCGACATCGGACTAAATAAAATTTATTTTAATCCAAAGTATATCTGATTGATAACTGAAAGACCAACAATAATATGGACGTCTCGAGTATGGAAAGGCTAGAAAACTAAATTGACTGCGTTAAAGCTTAACTAGTTACTGGTCTAATATAACTTAAAAAGTAAATAGCCAACAGCATAGGCAAAATCATACAAAAAAGTGTGGCCATTGCGAGTCCAATTAAACCTTTCTCCAGGTACTTGTAAAATGGGTTTTCAGTCATATTTTGTTGGAGAATTTGTCGTCTATGTAGACGGCAAAGAACATTGCCTTGCAATTCTTTTTTAATTTGTTATTCGTAATAAGATAATAAACATTCAACATTGTCAAAATGCAAAATGCTACGTTTGTTTTCAACAAAATTATATTGGATTTATTTCATAAGGTTAGCTTTGCTAAATGCATGTAACCACGTTAATAACCTCTCACATCTTACGTACCACATGCGAAGCTTTCTTCAATCAACTGTTATTTTGTCCAAAATCGGTTTATTTTGCAACGCGTAAGAAGAATTACAACAACATTTTATTCCCGGAACTTTTCATGATCAAACTTACGGCCACGAACATCCTAATTTCCAACTTCCTAATATGTAAACTAGCTTACATAATAGGTCAAACGGTACAAACAAAATATAACTCAGAAACGCTCGCTATCAAACGTTCCAAACTTAATGATTTTCCTAACTTTATAGGACACATTTTCATGAAAAAAAGGGTTTAATTATATTTTTTGAAATTCACATTTAAAAGCAATACTTAATTTACCGATACTTTCCGAAAAGTTAAATTATTTTATGTTTATCATATTTCATAATATTTCAAATACTTTTTCTATTGTTTTTCGAAAATATCATTTAAAAAATCAGCCTGAGCTTAAATTTTCTAAAAAACTTCCGTTAAAAGAATAGAGCTTTTTGATTGTAGTCACTTTTATTTGCTTTGATTTCAGTTATATTTTTCTTTGCATAGGTTTGCAATGTTCCATTAACAAACGCACTTACCGTCGACATGATGCGATTGCGCAGCTAAAGGCTCTGACTAACAGCGTTGTTCAGTTTCTTACACTAGATTATGAAGTTTACCTTGTAAATCAAACTACCTGCGAAAACATCGACAAGTCAAAATCAGTTGACTGCCAATACATGCAAGGTAGGCATCAGTAAATTATTTATCTGAAATATTTAAAACATAGACAATATTGAAAATTATCCAATCATTGTTCAATATTTCATATGCAAATGTGTCAATTTCTAGTCAACACCATCTTATTATGAAACGTTTATTCTAGATGGCGAATTGGGTCACCTAGAAGTCAACATCACAAATCCGCGGAAGTACAATACAATCAAGGCTTATACAAGGATTTACGAGAGCTTTGACCAAGTGACTTTTCATGCAAATCGAATGAAAGCATCCGAAAAAAGTTAGTTGATTAGTTAGTTTTGAGAATTTATCACAACACTACGTCATATTTCCACGACGACTGAAATCCATCTGCATTTTACGATATTTAAATTTAGTTTGCACCTCATTCATTTTATTGTCTTAAAATAAGTGGCACGCATATTTGCACGATTTTAAGCCACCGTTTTTTTAACTAATTCACTTCCAAATGTATAATACAAGCTTAAACCTTAAACTTTGTAATATCAGACACGTTGAATTATTCAATATTTATGATAGAGAGTTCCATGAATTTATTAACATTTCACCGTGAATTCACTAAGGCATTCTTCATTCATTTGCCCCGAGGTTCACTAATTGATTACAGTGTTAAAACGAACATAAGAAAACAAATTTTCTCTTTGGGTATTTAATGTGACATTTCTCCAGGTAGCATGGTTAAACTGAATTTGTTATATACACAATTTATAGCATAGAGACGTCTTATAAAGAAAATGTTATTTTTTTACTTCGAGCAGTTTGATTTGTCGCGGAAATTATAAAAATGTCTTGCACTTATTTTCGGTGAAAAGCGGCCAAAGGTTATTGAATGTTGCATTCTTTAAGGTATATAACATGTTTGTAAAATTGCCAAAAATATATCTCAAGCAAACCTATTGCATTGGTTGCGACGCATTGTATGAGAGCATTACCATTACCCTGTGTATTCTTCCATTGGTTATTTGCGTGGCGCTTTTAAGGTTAATTTGAATCAAAATGTGTTTCTGGGCAGAACGAAATAACGATAACGAAACGGATATTTTAAAGAATATATACATCTTAGTAGCTCCGCAGGAACAAGCCATGCTTAAGTCAAGTAAATTTATTACAGAGGCTCGAACTCGCCAAACGCTTTAATGTAATACCCACCGAATAGCTTATAGCTTATAGCCTTGACATTGAGCAATAACGAAATTTTGGATGAATACGACCGATAATGCGATCGTAGTGTACGCTAATATCCCAGTTTTTTCGACATCTCCTCAGTTAAAAGCAATAAATATTTTGTTGAATAATAGATTTGATGAACCGTATTTAAAAAATAAATGGTATTTTTTTCCTTAACAGTGCATATTGTTTACAACAAAAGGACAGTTTTTGACGTCTGCACAAACGCATCTGCGATAGAGATGATCTTTGAGTTTTACAATGCTAAAAACGGGACGCCTAACGTACGCGTTTTTTGGATTTTTTATTCCTCTTACAGCGTACACCAATGACATGTTCTTTTAGTTGGATGCACCTGTAACGGCATTAGTAAAGAATAATGCTAATGCTGTGTTGGTCACCTTATATCAAAATGCATTAACACCTAACACTCGGAAAAGTAAAATACAAATATCTCCACAGAAAGTCGAACAAAGTTGACATATACAACCTAAATTTTAATGGTCGTTTCTTGCTTGTAAGCTGCCCTCAGCTAGTCACTCTTAAGTCGAGAAGGTGCCTATCCTGAGGCCTGAACCGGCGATCTGGGCACTTTTATATAACATGTTTATGAAAGATAAATCTATTTGGAGAAGAGATATCTACTCGTATATTGTTTAAGCAACCCATCATCAGATGAAATAAGAACTGAATGGTGTTAAGGGACGCAGACAGAGATTTAAGCAGACAACCTTGTGTGGACAGGTTGCATCGTTTGGTAACAGATACGTTAGAGAGGAAAGGTCTTGCAATCGCAATTTTGGTTTTGCATTTCCTTTTTGGAAGAAGCGTATGTAGAGCAAACGAAATTTAACCTTTATAAACATGAATGTGCGTGCAGATTCTAGTTTGATGGGTGTAATTTTAAAAACCTTCCCTGATAGATGAAATGAAAAGGGGAAGCCAACTTCATTGACCGAAGTAAATTCGGACTTTATTTTAAAATCCCTTAATTTCATCATCAGAGTAGTGTTATGTTTTTCCTGCTGGCCTTGCTTTATGCATATTTGGCATCTGCCTGGTATTTTATCGTCGCAGCACGCACGCAATTTTATATATTCTTATTCTGCTCTTTAGTGTTAACCTCTCCGAAATAGACCACTATTGGACTTGCGGTCATCGTCCACGTTGTGAAGTCATTGTGTTTATTTGCTTGCAACTCGTCAACCAGCACACTGGTGAGCTGCTGAAGCTCGTTTTAGGTTATTGTGGTCTGTGAGTTGACTATGCCTCATAGACTTAGCTATATCTTGACGCATTCTGAACTCTGGTAATCAATTCTGATAGATTCTTTTCATAAGTGCTTGTGAGCAATTACGTTGTCGTTTCTCAGCTCGGTCACTCATTATGGTGGTTCCTAAGGTTCTTCCGTTAACAGACTTAGGATGCACATGACTTCAAGCATAACAGTGACTTCAACCTTATCTCCTTCTCCATTAAGACATTTTACGGTGTGACCGTAGAGCGGCTCTTAAGTGAAAATATGTTATAGTACCAAATGTTTCATTCTAACTTGTGCCACTGACTGACTTATTTAGAACCACTTTCAACCAGCTATCAAAAATCTGTAACGATGAAATCAGCATATTACGCAAGTCCAATCCAAAAGGCACGTCAACAGCAACCTGCGACTAACAGAAGTAAGACAAAAATCCATAGAGTTTCAAACACGTTACGGTTGGTCACACTAAAGAGTGCATAATAAGCTTAAAATGTGTTGTCGAACAGAATGGTGTCCTGGTCCCATGCATTACAGAGGAAATCTTCGTAAATGGTCTTTTAACGTCAAACTGTATGGACATCGATACAATCCAAATTGAAATTAAGAACAAATTTATACACTTTGTCATACGACTAAAAAATAATTTAGATTACAGCCACAATGGTGCCCTTGAAAGCCGTTTAGGCATTCGGTCATCTGTATTTTTCTGTTGTTCGTCATAAACGTCCTTTAAATGTGACGTTTTGGCGCACAATCATCGAGTTTTTACGGACAAACAAACTGTAGAATGATTGGTGTTCCTTGGCACGCATGCGATGCAGCAATCACTCAAATAACAATGGATCTTTTCTATAATGATGAGGAACAACGTGTGCCTAAATAAAGATCTATGCTATACCGAAGTCCCTACAGGTGCACATCGATAGGAGGATCAAACAAATTGTTAAACTGTTACGCTGAAAATCCCCTAAACAGTAATATGACTGAACCTGAAGAGCTACATGAAGGACATGCAATTATACCTCACAGAGAAATGCTGCAGCAACAGCAATCTACGGAAACTATCGGATCGTTGATGCCGAGACTGGTGCATCTCAAAAAAACCAAGAATTCTACCAGCTACATTGTTGCATCCCTTCAGTTTGACAGTAGATTGCTTGATATTGTCAAATGTGTTTGGTCACACTGTAGGTCCAATGAGGACCCCTGTCCTAACGTTTCAGAAACTACGTCCACCTTTTCATTATTCAATTCTGTTGCATACCACTTCATGTGCAAATATCTTCCAATTAACAACCATGCCCTATGTTACCCACTGAACACTGTCAATTGCCATGGACCAACTTATGTTATCAACTCTTTTCCTTGTATGGTCGTTTTTAAATAAAAACGGGTTAAATAGTCTAATGTGACTTTGATTCTTAGGATGAAGTATAAAAAAAGAAACCAAAAGGGACACAGGGACAAACATAGTTCTGAAAATGAACTCAAGACTCCATGGCTGTCAAAGAACGTTTTTTTATCGATTCACTTTGGCATACCTTTTCGGAACTAAGTTAAACGTGTTTTACTAATGGAAGTTTTTATTGCATCCTCAACAAGATTGTGTGTTGGCGAAATGGATATAAAGTCTGCTCAAGACAGGCATGGAGCTTTCCTTTCGGTAAATGTGGTGAGTAATTTATCTTATGCTTAAATATATAATTTTGAGATATAAGTTACTTTATTCAACCGAAAACCCATAAACGTAGGATTAAAACGTTAGAAAATAAGTTGCAGTCAAATGTTTACCGGTATAAATATTTATGTGAGATTTCGGAGACATATCTGACAGAGGAAAATAAAATTAAAACCAGAGTGCGTTGGGAGTCACATTTGTGTGACTCCAAATTGAACACTGAAAATAAAAGCCTATACTGGTCACCAGTTCTAATTTTAAAGATCTGCATACAGCATACACTGTTATCCTTACGTCATATTTCTTAAAGATTAAATTTTGGACAATGTTTATCTAAACCACATACAGCCATATGGGTTGAGAAAGGATTTTACACGTGCCTCATACCTGTTCTAAATCTTCATTCAAGATATCACGTAAAAATTGTAAAGCAAGGGCATTCAGGGGTATGTAAAACTATGATGAATCATCGGTAACTGTTCTGTCTCATTAAATCGAAACCAAATTTCTCACATTTACTTTATATCAGAATGAATAATTGAAGTGGTTTTCCTTATCGCAAAAAAATACTCACAGTTAATTCAGTCACGCCAGCAAGCCGTCTTTGAATGAGCCCCATTCTTGCAGAAATTACTCAAAATATCCTTATCTGTGAAGTTATTTTCAATATCTTAAAGAAGTTATGATTTCTTTTATGGATATCAAACATGTAATAGAAAACGTTTTCTTTAAACATAATATTCTACATAAAATTTATTTTCGTTTTTTTATTTTGATGTTAGCACAATCAGAACATTAAATGTTAATTCCTACAGCATCACATCTCTCCAGGATGTAATGCTTATGAGTACGGTAGCAATAAAGTTTTTTTGTTTTAGTTATATGCAAAGAATTCTAGTGAGATATTGAAATTTAGACTTTTATGTATTTGACAACTTTATGCATGTTATTTGAACGGGTTAGTCGTTAGTGCAAGATCGGGTCATATTCGAACTTTTTAGTGAAATTAAAAACAATTATTTACTTAAAACAAATCGTATTCAAAATAACATATTTGGCGAAAACGTTAAGTGCAAACCATTGTGTATATTACAGTATATTTTTCTTTTATTTTCTTCAAATCATATTAAATTTCAGTAAGCATTTGAAATTTTGTGAAAATACCTTTAATATTAAAAGAGTCATTTTTAGAAATCTTGCTTTTTGCAGGTGGTCGGAATGAGCCTCTTGAAAATTGTAAAATCGTGCTCTGAAATATGTATGTTGGAAACATGCTGTATGAAAATTAATACAAAAAATCACTACGTTTATACATTTTTTGTCAATGGAAAATAATGCGGCATTTTTGTTAACTGTCCATGAAATGTGTTAGCTACTATGTATTACCCTGCAATAGCTAAAATACGATTTTTATTCAAAGAGGCATACTTTGTCAGTAAACGAACACCAATAGGAAGTGCATGAATTGAAAAGCATTGGTGCTTTTGCCCCAGTTAAAAGTACACATAACCAAACTTCTAAAAAGATAGGCTGTACGGGTGGAATTTACCCTTATGATAGTAAGGGGTAGGCTGAAGCACATATAACCCTTTGACCACCGAAAGTTCGAAGGCCCATCGAAGGGCGTCAGTGTAGTTAAATGTGGGGCAATTTACACGCTCAGCCTAAAGCAGCAACTGTATTCCATCAACTCTGCTGGAGTATGCTGAATGCTCATGGGGGATTTTCTAACAAGGCAATCAACTATTGACTGCCAAACATACTTAATTCTAAGGTTTTTTGGCAGATTTGCAAAACTTGTCAACCCGTTTGTGGAAAATGTGGTAGCATTTTTTAATTTCGTACGTTGCACTGGGTTAATCGTGCACATTCACCAAATGATCCTAAGCTCAATGTGCTTATTGCGTCATCGTTGCTGTTATAACATTATGTCTAGTGAAACCTTATGCTTGCTATCGTGGGCTCGGATCACACCGACAGCAAGTATATGTTAACAAATGGTTTGAATGAAAGTTAAACATATTGATATGTTATGTACATTTATTCCTAATAGATCTGATGAATAAAACTGGAAAGGTTGAAGTGCACCTGAAATTCCATCGCATGGAGAGGGAAATTGACAACATCGTGTGCACGAAGGATGGTCGCTGGTCAATTTCAAAATCCATCCACTGGCAAGGTACATTAATAGCAGCCTTTTTTAAAGGTATGCTGTGATACAACTTAATGGTGGGGATAAGGCATGTGCACATTTTATAATAACCTTAAGGTCGGCAAAGCATTTTCATAGCACAAATCTTGGACTTGCAGAAAAATAAAAATAAATATCAAATTCATTCTTTTGTTGTGCATTTGCACACACCTTGTTCTTGGTTTTATCATCAATTGGTACTTGTGTTCTTTACCTAAGCATTCACAAATATAGGTACAAAATCTTATTTTTTGACTTATATCCTTTAACTTTAAATCAATACAGTTCAACACCTTTAAATAAATTGATGGGATATATCCATTCTTATAGAGGTATTTCATTAGAGACACCATTCTTGCCAGTGCATTTACTTTCTATTTGCCGGCATGCTACATTACCCGCATATTTTTACTTGTGTTTGCTCCCACAGAATGAAAACATACATCTGTAGTTAGCGACCTGCATAAATGCTGATCGAGAAACTATGCATTTTACACGAATATCTCGCGCCTTTCCTAGTTCGGTGAAATGACGCCCTTAGCCACTGCTGTAATTCATCTAATTCTGATATGCAAATTTCCAGTTTGATATGAGAATGAAAATCACATTTTATGCCTCCAAGAACAACATGTTTCCTGAAATTCAGTTAACAGGAAAGAAGTTCATAACCATTGTTAACTACTTACTTCTACTACTAACTAAGTAAAGTCAACTTGCCTCCTCGATAAAAATTGACTTTGGATTTCCTGAGATAGGTTGTCACGAAAGGCATGCGATTGCAAAGCTAAAATTCTATTTACTCGGTTTTCAAATTTAACTCATATCAAGCCCTATATTATATGATAATTATGAGCAAGAAAAATACAATGTATATTTGTAACGGAATATGTAAGATATATTCTGCCCCTTGTTCATTGCTCATGGCCATACTTGATGAGATAGTTTCCTGCTTGCTCACATGCTGGCAGATTGATGCTGCAATTCCTTGTAACAGTTGACATTTGACAACTGGATGAATACCAATGAACGCCAAATATGGATTTCAGATTTTTGTTGGGAAAAAGGTCTTTAACTGTCTGACATTTATGATTCATGCTGTAGTCCATCGAAAGAGACTGTATCGATTGTGGGTCAAACGCACACCCACAAGATTCTACATTAGTTATAGGATTCAGGCGCTCTCTACTACATACCTAGGAATTGTAGGTCACTCCATTTATCGATAATTATTGCTCTTTCTGCGACAATATCTTGATGGTTGGTATTCGATTCGTCAGTTGCTACCACTGCAACACCTTGGTGTGATGTAAGTCATCCTTCTGCTGAATTTAAGCCTACGTTTTGTATATTGCTATAAGGCGGGCACCCAAACAAATCCTGTTGCCTTCTGGAAAATTGCCAAGCACGATTCGCTTTAACTAGTCACGTTAACATCGCACAGGGATGATCAAAATGTCCCGCGATCAACGATTTCAATGCTGGCCAACAAAATATTTTCACACAAAGAGCAACAATCACCGGCAAACGGAAGTCTTTTAATCTCGTAGGCAGGTGATGTCAAACGAGAACGTCCGATAATTCAGTCATAACCGCAGTAATTTGTGTTGCTCACGATGGATTGTAACTAAAGCCCGACTATTTAAAGGAATGCAAATTATTTGTCAAGCGATGGCGTCTACTTATTAGTAATTGGGAACCTTACCCAAAATGGCTAGGGAAGCAGTATAATATTGCGTGGTCTCGGCATGGCTAATCACCAAGCTTTGGCTAAGACTCAACAAATAATTGTTAAAGTGTAGAAATGCTCTCATCCGCAAAGCATGTAGGCCAGATAACCGAGAGCCGAAGGAATCAGGTGTAGCCTAGATGTCAATTCGACCGGAAAATTTGGCATTCTCTGCATAATTGAACAGGCCAGTTTTGTGGGATGGGCCACAACTGCAGCAACTGCAGGTATGGTCATAGACTTGCGACAATTTTTTGCTAATTTTGACGTACTTTCTAATTTGTCCTGAACTTCCCGGAGACAGCGAAAGATTGCAGACATTTTGTGTTGCGTTGGTACATTTTCGCCATACTAACAAATAATATTGGAGGTTCCCGAGGTCTTCCCTGCCTAACAATTGGCACACCTTGGTAACACCATGAGCGTTCGCATCAGCCGAACCTGGCGGCCAGAGTCCTTGCGGTCTTAGGACGTTCTCCCTTGGTTTGAACCGCAATGGACCGATGATGATCTGGGCGAATATTTCAGCCTTGAAATGACTCGGCGGATTCTGCAACCAGCAAGGGAGTGTCTGTCTGCATCTTCCGCACTTTGGTGATGATCCAGGTGACCTCCGCGATGCCTCCCGTTTTTTATCCCCCCAAGGGCGAAATATTTTTCTCCTTAATATCACTGGGAGTTTTTTTCAGTCTGCTCTTTTTCAACTATGTTCCACCCAGTTGGCTCTTATCAATTGGCCTTGTTAACATCCCGAGATACTATGTTTTGATACCACATCTCACATGTAGAAATAGAGACATCAAAGGTAACTCACCTATATCTACCTCAAATATACTGATACTGACTACTCAAATTGACGTGCAAGCAGAAATACAATCACACAGAATACATTGCAACCCTTTAAATAGTTTTCTGTAGAAGATGGAACCAAAGTGATAAGATGTAACCGTAATCTATTGTATTAAACCTTATCAGCTATTATCACACCCATTATTGCCTTAATGGCTGTGGAAACAATACAAAATAAAGCATTTCAACGCCGACTGTTCTTATAAAGGAGTGTGAGTTGCTGCTCTTTATTTTAAATTCAACGTTTGGGCAATGGTGTTTTAGATAAGCTGCTCTAAATGCCAGCAAATAGGTGCAATGTTACAGAAGGCCACTTCTTCATTTTACAGGTCAATGCATGCGTTAAAATTTATATATAATTCTAATAAGCAGGCTAAGAATCGTGAATCTATTGTTGCAGAGTCGGATTCCGATCAACAAGTCTCCGGTTTGAGCCCTGGGTGGTGAACTACCTGGGGTTACTTAGGACTTGCTGATGACGGTTGAGGAAGAAGACTTGTCCATTCCAGTCTCTCCCAGCATTTTTAATGAAATGATCAGTGCTTTAACGTGCCATACGCTAACTTTTTTAAACCACTCGATGACCCAGGTCACTGTATGACAGCTTTTCTCGGCTGGTTCGTACCCATGAAAAGATATTGAGCATATTGTGGGAGTAGAGCCAAGTAGAGGCTTCACTTGTGAAATGGCCTTAAAAGTGGAGAACGTGCATGAGAACAATATTAACTGGGCAAAATTGCTCTCAATATATACTGTTCTATGCGCATGCCACCGTCCCGAAACCCATACCCCAAAAACAGTTGATATAATCGGAAATGACGGCTCCATTTTCATGTCATCTTATTTAATTAAAACGAGTACAGACCACCCGGAAGTTAAAAATATATTCGATGGTTAAAAATCTGCTTCGTTTTTTTGTGTAAATACGGCTTAACATTTTTTGATAAGTAGATCCAGCTAAAGTGACTATTTTTCAGCTGCTTGATTTCGGATGTAGTAAATTGTCTACAGTGGTGGAAAGCGGCTAGTAATTTAACCAGTTTGTATGGTAAAGATTGCAACCTATCACACACTTACACCACTTATCATAATCGTACCTTTTAATCCAGTTACGCAATATTTACTCATTTAATCATCAGACAGGAACAATTATTGTTAGCATTCAACATTACCACCATAATTGTTCGTATTGGATTTTATTTGTTCCCCAATATAGGCCCATTCTTCTACAATTTATTAGAAGAAGTTCCACCAACCCATGGAAGCGAATTTGATTTTAGTAATACGGAAGAACATGACGACACATACGGTTCAGGTAATTTGTCAAGTTTTATTTTTGGCAAGCTAGATGGGCAATTATTCTGTTCATTATCATGTTTATTAATGGTTGAAATTGCTCTCTTTAAAAAATGGGTTTTCCAAATAAAATTTGGAAAACCAACAGTTTTTTAATTTCATTCCTTGTGTTATTTCTAAAACCATTGCTGTATTTTGCAATGATAGCAAGTGCGGCCTTATATTCTGTTTATCGGTAATCATAAAAGAAGATAAAAGCAATGTCGTTTGATTATGTTACTAGAGCTTAAAGCTCTTAATACATTAATTTCTAAAATTTTGCGGAATAAATGATGAAATTGAGCAACAAAGTGCACATGGCATAGCACATATTTTATATCAATAAAACTTTTCTTGTGCCAATAAGCTACTTCAGATGACACTGCTCGTATTTCTCATGCGGTAATTTTACTGAACTCTCATTCATTATACTTTTAACATTTTCAAACAAATTATCACTAAATTCATAAGAACTTAGTTTTAAATTGATAGATTTACGTCAAATTACGTCGCATTAAATTAATTTATCGCAGCCAATAAATCTTTTCATATAAATACATTTTTGAGAATGATCTTACTTACAGTTCATCTTCAGTTGGCATAATGTTCTATTACAAAATTTTCGTTCAGAATTTATAAAAAGTATTTGTGCCTTTTTTTAATGTCGAAAGGACCAACAATTAACCAGTATTCACTGCAAACAAAAAAATCAAACTTTAAGTTTTGCTGCACATTATTCATGGCATCAAAAGGTAATTAATCTTGCTTAATAGTGTTATGCTGTAAACATGTATACAATTTAAATAATTGCCTTTATATAACATTTTTGCTCTCTTTTAATGTTTGTCATGTTTAAAATCTAGAATATCTTTTTGGCGGGGATCATTGCTACTGGAACGTGTACAATTTGGTTGGTTGCATCCTTATTTGTCTTCCAATTGAATTGTCGTTTTAAATATTTAAAACCGCGTTATGCATCTAAATAGCAGAGGTGAAATTTGTCATTCCACAAAGTTGTAAATGCACTCAACGAAATATCCCAAACATGAACGGGAATTGAAAGCACTTTTTGTTTGGTTGATTTTCACCAAACGTGCAGGCTGTAATGTGTAAATTAGTTAATCGATTGAATTTATTTTATTACTAATTAACTAGAATTTTATAATATAATCCTTCAGTCAAGGTTTTCTGTTTCTTTCATACAATGTTATTTTAATAATAAATTAAGCATAAGCGTTTATTTATGCTTATTTTTCTCCGTGTTTTGGACTTAAAATCTTTTCATTATTGCTAATATGCGGTCAAATTAAAGTGTTTTTATAGCAATATTTGGCGTCTACTGACAGCTGACTATAGGTCATAGTCCTTGAAATTCGAAGTCCACTTCTCCAATAAACGGTTCACACAATAACGCAAATTTATTATTGTTTAATTTTGCATTGAAAATTCCATTTTGCTTCTGGTATATGTTTTCTTTACGTTAAACTTCCAAAATAATACCCTTATTTATAATATTAGTGCCACATGTGTTTTTTAGATGAATGAAGTCAAAATGAAGGGCTACTGTCGTGGTCATCAATTTCAGAATGACATGACAGAAGAGCAAATATTTGGTAAAAACCTTTTTTAATGAATTTTTAGTCAAATGCAGTAAATAAATTTCAGTTTGATTAATAAATTCTTAAGCGGAGTTGCTTAACGAAAGTTATTATATCACAAAATGTGACCACGTTAAATGAATTTGATTTTGAAAGATATGAAGCCCGATATAAGCAGTTGGTATCCATTTATGAATTACTTCTTAGAAGGCAGTGAGTCTGTTTTATCCTAAAAAGTGCTATTTATGGCGCTATAAGACAGAATAATGAACACAATCGATCTATTACAACATATGTGTTCATACATTATGGTTCATATCCATAAAACTGGTAGATGGTTGACGTGTTATCCATTCAATTAATGAATTTATAAAAGGCGATTGGCTATATCTCAAATATGAAAAAGTTTTAACATCAAAATTAGGTTTTATTTAATTTTTTACTTGTGTATAAATTGAAATTTTTGCTAAATCTTTCCGTTTATTTAGTGTCTTCTAATCCAAGTGAGTCTCTCAGATGGTATAAAATTAATTTGCGTTGGGTTTTGCTTTATTAAAATTGTTGCAATGTTTTTATTATATTGCCTCAAATTGTATTAAATGAAGGCAAATTCATTTTACAGAAAGGCTACCATATTCAAAACATCGTAAGTTGGAATTAAAGTTCTTGGATGATCCATAAAGTTCAATTAAAAATACACAGCATTACTTTAAAAGTTTTTTATTTGTTCAACTAAATAAAGTTAAACAACTTCAACTTCTACTCGGATTTAGGTTATCTTATAACAGAGCTGTTTTAAAAATCTTTTTTTAGCTTTAAGATTTCCTTGTTTCGCATTTAAATCAAACGTTATTTAAATTTGGTTTGATTTTCGAATGCCAGTTCAATTTTTAGCACATACACACGTTTTTTAGTGCTGTCTGTCTCTATGGCTACAGAATATTGAATAATATTAATTCTCAAATGCGTTCCTTACGTTGAAACTGCATTCGGTCCTTTTTGGACGTGCACACTATGCTAATAGAAGCGGATAGGCAAGATGCAAGAAATATTTGCAAAAAAGGAGACACGATCATGGGGCCGAGAACTTTATTAGCAAATATTTATAATTCTCGCTCGAATCTACCATCGGCGACAAAGTAAGACACGAGTATTGAATTGCCCGGGTTTTGCAGTTTCAATGGAATGTAGTTTCCTGGCCACTGCATGCCTATAAAAATAAGCAGCCCTAGAGTCCATCGCAGAAAATTGTGCCTGGTGATACGTATCTGACTGTACAGATGCTGCAATATGAAGTTACTATGCAGTTGCTGTGCGTCAGCCTGCCTTTCGTGATTATCGGTTCGCACGCTCATCCATGTGGTGCTATTTATGGAATGCAGTCGAATGGCTTGTGGCGGGATTTACTCATCCGTGGGAGCCTTTGGTCAATTTGGTCCGGTGACAATGGTCATTCACATATTGTCCGCGTGGCTTTTAACCTTGCACAGGTAAAGTTTTAGCACCGACTATGGAGCAGGCAGGTCGTTGCGCTTACTGATTGATTGAAGGCCGGAAAATCATGACTCAAGCATTTCGTGGCTCACGTGGTTGTCGCCTCCAGTGAGAATTTCAGCTTAATCAAACTTCAGTGTGCGGCAGGTTCCATAGATTGAGCCATGGCTTGAGAGCTAGCGTTTCTCTTCACTGCTGCTGCGTCCCCAGCCATTTGTGTTCGAAGTAGTCTTCCAGTTTCTCTCACTTAGTTTCTTTGTCCACAAATGCACCAGATCCGATAATCAATACCAGATGAGGATAGCAAGAAAAACCAGTTGGTTGCTTTCCTTTTCTGTCATCGTAAATTACATGTCCTTGAAGATCGTGTGTGGAGGTTCGTTGAATTTTAGCACCGCATCCGGTCCGATGATGACAACGGTGTCACCTTAATATCATACCCAACTTTTGTGTCTGTTGTGTTGAAAAAGCAGCACCTTTAACTATAAGAGGACTGCATCAAGACTGCTCCATAATCGAACATATCATAAGCGTGCCTTTTTATTTTTACCCATCGTGAAGTATGTCTTTCAATAGAACTTCGCGAGTAAGAGGATAATTTGTGTCTGAGGTGATTATATGTTCATCGTTTGTACCTTGTGGAGTAATTCCAAATTCTCGACTGCCAGGGGCTGTGAAATAGATAAACGTACATGATGGCAAATCATACCTTTTTCAATAGGCTAACTATTTAAAATAACTGCAGCAATTTTTGGTTGACAAACTGACGGTGGTGCCTGAATTTGTGGTCAGGAATTTGGGACGCCGAAATGGCCAGTTTGCCAACCAGTAAGCTGGAGCATCAATTTTTTGGTAGTTTGGGCTGGAGGCGAACGCGCACTTTATGCAGGCTGGTGAACAGCAACTGCGTTCACGTTCACGGATGTTGGATTCGCGAGAGAATCAGAAACTGCAGGCTTACAAAACTCTTGTGCTAATGATCGTGTCTCCTTCCACGACGTTCACACTCTTTAATAAAAACAATTGTACATGCTTCTTACAGTTTATGTAATTTGGATTTTCACTATAATATTTTTCCCACTTTCTGGGGAGTGATCGGACTAGATCAGAGTGCTACTAGAGGGAATCTATCTTTTCATTAATGTTTGGGCGTATTAAATCATGTAGATGACTGCATAATCAGACTGAAGTATTTTTAGGTTATACTTCTAAATGAAACTTAACTATTTGTATATTTGTGTTTCTACGTGTGAGCTCGTATTTTAAGCGTTTTGGCTTGATTTTTGTAGGAAGTTTCCTCTATCATGAGTTCGATCAAAGCATTAATCGTCAAGAGTTTATGTTATATTGGATTATGGATGTTGGTCAAACAAGCATAACAAAAGTACGCATCAGTCCTCCTATTCTTTGTTTATATTCATTGTTGCATTGTCCATATTCCGCAAAATGATGTTTCCCTCTGTTGTCTTAAGTTTAAGTGTGGCACATGGCATGGAGACCTTTGCGGTGGTGAGGGTGCCGGATCAGGGCCCTGTGGTAAGTGGCTCATGATATGGTGAATAAGCAAAACATTCATATTTTTTTGACATGTAGCATTTCGTGTGGCTGTGAGTTTTTATGAATCAGGTGTGATTTACACACATTATGGGTTATTTTAATTGATCTGAGCGTGAGGTATTTAGGTTTGGCTGTCTAAATTTATAAATGTATTCATTTGAAAGGAAAGGATTATGTTTATCCATCACAGCTAAAACGGTCTTCAATAAAAAAAACACTTCCACAAACAGATGAAATTCTAAATAAAAAGAAAGTTCGTTGCTAATATTTGATTCGTTTGCATTTTCTCTTGTTTAAACGAAATTTTACGTAAAACTACAAAAGAATATCTCAATCTTAGTAATTCATGTTATCCTATACGTAACTGTTCTTTATAAGTACATTGTGAATTATGCAGGTTAACGAAAATATATATTTCTCATAGTTTCAAGTGTAAGTCTTGTTAGTAATAGAATATGTTATAAAAAGCTCGGTGCCAAAAACTGCAAAAGATGTGACTTCAAAATTTGTCAGTGCCTGAAGAACGAAGACGTTTTTTTAATAGCAGGATATACTATCATACTGAACTTCACTTTCATTTCCTCGTTAACTGTGTGTAAATATTAAGAACTGGTTATACTTTCAGAGCCACATGGCTGTCGATTTCATAGATACAGCAGTTACAGCAGTTGCACTTTAGATGAAACTTCAAAATGTTTTATATGCAAATATTATTTCGTCTTATAATATAAAGAGTTGCCGTATTCTATAAATTTCGGATAAAGTTTACAAATAATTTTAAAATACAGTACACACATCAAACATTTCTGCGAACTTAGGAACGATACGTTTCTCTGTTCAGTTTGCTTAATATATCCGTTTCGATGCAGACTTAAAAAATAAAAACGATTTACCTTTGACCCAATGGGGAGAGCAGGCTTGATAGTCTACGATAGTTAAGAATGTGTTTTAAATTTTCATGGCGGAAAAACATAAACTAAATCCATTATCAGGTTATATAAATGCATCTCAATTGTAAATTTTCATCTTTATATAATGTATCCTATTAACATTTTATAGGTAATCGAGTGTTTATTAAGCGTAGATTTTACTTATAAAGTATTTCTTTGAAATCCTCAAGCGCTCAGATGAAATTTTTTAAATTGGATCTAAGTGGTTAATTATATTCAGCAAACGCAAATTTCATGATGTCAAAACTGATATTTTGTGTTTCTTACCTGACAAAATATTTGGTGAATGTTCATAAATATAGGAATTATTATTTATGTACAAAACACCTCAATATTTTTACACTCGACGAGTTGTTTTTGCCTTAACTAATATTCATTCTGCTTCGTTTAATTGCATGATGAATTGTTTCCGACAGATATACGTTCTATAGAATCCGAAGTAACAGGTGTTTTTAAAACGTCAGACTATTATTTTAGGGCATCCAACAAGGACAATACAGGTTGCCCAGCATTAATCATGCGCTGTATTAAAACATAATAGTTTAGTTTAATAGATGATTATGTTGCCAGCAGTTCATAAATGACAATTTTCGCACAAAATGCTCATCAAATAACTCCAACTGACTATGGTCTATGTTTAAGTATCGTAAGACCTATGTCATTTGTAGTCCTTTTTGTATAGATCAATAGTCGATATGATGCAAACATTATATTTTTCTACTAACTAGATCAGCAGGAGCCATTTAAACAAATGCGCTATCCTTCTATGCTGGGTTGTGGGCTTCTTTTTTGTGTGGATAGGTTCATGATATGCCACCATGACCAGGAAGAATAACAAAATGCTCAGATCAAAGGATTCTGATATTCTACTGACAGTCAGGTTTCAATTAAAATGTTTTAAAAAAGATGAACACTTGTTTGTTTACAATTGCCTTGTTTAGGAAAATATTCGACATGGTAAATGAATAGGGTATACTTTAGTAAACTCAATTTAATAAGCGTATATTGACAGTTCTGAAGGTTCTTTCGATTTCCTAACACGCACGTCGTATACTTTTTTAAATTTACTTTTAAATGGCTATTTTGCGATAACTTTGGTTAATATTCGAATGTTACTATTAAAAGCAGTCATGAATATACATGTTGCGAACAAATTTTACAATTCAATATATAGTGCTAAAAAATTTCAATGAACATTTAATAATTATAGTCGATAATAATTGTTAAGTAAAATTACATTGCCTGGGATATTTTCTTTTCAGCTCTTTACAAATTTGATAACTTGGTGGTATTTGCCTACCGTGCTAAGCTTAAAAAGCTTAACAAAGAAGAATACACATGTGTTTTGAACGACGGAGAGAGACTGACGAAAAGAATAATGAAATAAGGTTTGATTTTTGGTGAGTGAGTTGCAACTTGGTGTTTTATAAATTGTTGTTATAGAGTGCAGGTATATGCCAATGTATGTCTTGCGTCATGGCATTCTTTAAAAATAATTCTATAGATATATGGATACATAATAACATATACATGAAGGAAATTTTACGGGCACTGTAGGCCAAATACGTGATTCAAATTTATGCATTTTCTTGCATATTTAATTTATTGCAAGCTGAAAACACCTTTCTGTTTAGCACCTAAACGACATTGACCAAGGCCTCTATGTCGAATTTTATGACCTTAAGCCCATTTTTACTTGAATTTATTCGTCTCATTACGGAATTCTCCCTCCTGCATAACAGATTTTAATTTCACAAAAATGGTGTGCCATGGCGGACTAATGGAGCTCGATATATTAAAAGTCTCTGTAAAGTTTACTTTTGTCTCAACAAACATCAACATCATACACCAGCCTTAAACATTTATTAAGATATACCAGTAAATAGAAACAAGCTCTCTGTGACAAGATGCCAAAAAATCTGTTTTTTTAGAATAAAAATATAGTTGTTGTTTTCTACAGTTGCCGTGCGGTGCCCAAATGGTCAATATCCCTTGTATTCCCAAGGACGTTTTCTGCGGTTTTTCGGTGCAGGAATATAGTAAACGTTAAACATTTGTGTTATATCTCTTTCGTTTTGGGTTTTTAAAAATAAATCGGTGTAGAGATGAAATATTTTTTGATTTGTTTGAAGACAAGCAGATAAATGCTGAGATAAAAAGTGTTTCCAGATAATTTTACTTTTAACAGACCCAAACCGTATTTCTTGCATGGTCGATGAATTGTCTATGGGTTTTAAAACATAAATTTCAAGATTTTTGGTATAAGCATAAATAACCTAACCGTGCTTGTGCATAATCAACAAAAATTATATTAAAATTAATCGCTGTGGCAATCAACATAGATGTTAATGTCTAGAGCCACGTCGAATAATTTAAAGGAAATTTCATCCCCATTCATAACACGTTGCATTTAAAGGTCTAAACTGTATGCTTGGAAATATTAAAAAACCGTTATCGAAAGATTTATCTGAAGAAGCAAAAACAATACTAAAGGCAAGATGGTCAGAGTAGAATCGAAAGATGCAACAATTATTGGGGGCGAAGAAGTGACCCTTGGATAAGAATAATTCAAATAATATGTTTGAAGAGTTCAGTTCAGTTCAGTTTTATTAAGATAATTGTAGGTGACGCCTTTAAACTCCCTATTGAGTTCAATGACATTGTAAATTTAAAAAATGCTGATATATAAAAGACGTTGAACTAAGGGTTCTCTCATCATTACTTTACAGGGCATCGGACAAAACAATAATGAAATACAATTTCTCAAATAAAGGGTGTAGTTTGTTCGAAAACAGGAAACGGTATGCATGGGAATAGGTTTCAGGCAATGTGTTAGTTCCTGATATCGTGGTGGCAGTTATGGCTGTACTGGTTAAACTTCCGCTTAACGTATCAACGGATGATGATGTCTGATGATGTCCGCAGGCAGCGCAATCCAGGCCTAAATCACTCTGTTGGAGAAGAAGAACCTTCTTTTGTCCAAACTTGCACCAGTCACGCGTAGTTTAATAGGATGTCCTCGCAAAAATGTGGTAATAGCCAGCTCAAAGTTATCGACAGATGCAAGGCAACGATCCTGACCCCGCAGCATGTGAAAGGCATGAAAGTTCGACAATGGGTTATCTCCCACTGGCAGACTTCCGGGCATCTGACAAAACAAGTATAAAATAATATTGCTCAAAATAAGGAGTAGTATGTTAGATAAAACGCGAATTTTGTGAGTGGGGGTAGCTTGATGGAAATGTGTTCGTTTCTGACGTTTTTGTGTTACATATGGCTGTACTAGTCAAAATTCCGCATATACGTGCCAACGAATGGGGACATGATAGTGTCCGCAGCCAGAGCATTCCAGGACTTTAACACTCTGTTGGTGAAGAAAAACCTTCTTTCTTCCGGTCTTGCCACAGTCACACGTAGTTTGAGAGGACCTCCTCTCAAGCTGTTGGTAGTGGCCAGCTCAAAGAATTCACCAGATGTACTGCAACAATCCTGACCCCACAGCATGATAAACGCTTGTTTTAAGGTCGCCGCGTAGCTGTCTATAGTCTAGAGGAAACAGATCAAGATTGGACAATCGTGTCTTGGATTGTTGCATTGGATTAGTTGCTCAACCGTGAGACTTTTTCAGAATGATGGGCGTCCTCCACAGAAGGGTTTTTGTATTCGAACAATTACTCCGTTCCTTATTACAAGTCCCTTCTCTCCCTGTTCTTTCAAGTTCTCCAATTCCGCTTTTAGCGCCCTCCATTTCATTCTCTCTTGTACGGAGTAGTCCTGTTGAAAAATACCTCTGTGACCGGGGACTCCCCTGCTGTTCGCTCGATTAGAAGGTCTCTCTGAAGTTTGTTTTCCAAAAATTACCTTTAAAGGCCTTGATTTATTTCTTAGAAGGTTTGTGTTATCTTTACTATTTAGTCGGAAAAGTTTAAAAACCCTAATTGTTTCATCCTCTCTTATTATTTCACTCAAACACTCTTGCAAGGCCATGATATCATCATTTATTCTACACCTGGGGATTTCGTTGGTTGATTCACGAATCCCATGGACGATTATGCACTGTGACCCTGTCCACAGCACCTCTATCCAGGGGGTTCTGTTGAATAATTTGTCTGGCTGATGTTGGGGCTTCCCCAATACTGGCTTCAAAGTCTTTGGCTTTGGGAGGTATTACCACTGTGGGTCCACTTTGTGTCCTCCATTCGGTGGACAACAGCTCCTCTATATTTGCCTCTGATGAAGCGCGCGTGGCCTGGAGACTATTTTCGTTTAGTTCGTTCATTGTTATATTTTGATAAATTTCATTTTGTACCTTCGATTGCTTTTCTGGTGAGTTTGAAATCATCCCCTTCGGATTTTTGGTACCCGTCCCTGTGGTCTTACCTTTCGCCTTTTTCTTATTCTTCAGTGTTACTGGAGGCTCTGCGTCACTACTCTTGACTGTTATCTTAGATACCACGTTTTTTATATTTGGGGATTTGTTGTGTAGGTTACCTCGTGCTCTACTCCGTGTTATCCTATGCGTTGATTCTGGCAATCGATCCTCTGAAACGAGGGTCTGCTGTATAAATTTCTTCATAATCCTGATTTCTTCCTCCAGTTGATTTAACTTGGAGGCCAGCGTTTGACAACCGCCACAATAGTTTTCCTGGTACTTTGGCTGTAACCAATTTATAAGGCTTTTAGAGCGCTCCTCCGAGCGTGCCGCGATGGTGCAGTCGGGTAGGCGTTGGTCTTGTAGGAGTGGCGTCGCCGGTTCGATCCCGCCCCGGGCAGCATTTTGCACTTCAATTTTAGCCTTCACCATTTTGCACACAGATAATATATCCACAAGAGAAAAAACGTTAGACATGAATTTTCGTCCTATGTTTGAGGGAAAAAGCCTGTTACGTCGTTCTCCTATTAGATAATGACTTTAAAAGGCTGTATATTTTTCGTCCTAATACAGTAGTAGATGAATTCGGAAGAGATATCTTTATCAAGTATGTTCGAAATATGCTGCATTCAACGAATAATTTTAGTAGAGTAACTCAGCCTTTGAAGAAGTTGCTTGTCTCGGTTCTCAAACAGTCGACACGAGGGTGAGCCGACTCGATGGAAGTCCGCGTTCTGTGAAATCCGTTGAAAAGTTGTGAGGACGAAGTTATCGTTTAGTGGAATCCAGTTTCTGGTACCGGAAAGCTAATCGAGTGGACAGCAGGCCACAATTCTTGAAGAAAATAAATTCCTTAGAGGTCAGAAATTTGAACCTAAATTCGAAGCGCGCGCTAACATCAATTCGAAGCGCGCGCTAACATCAATCATCGTGGAGTTTTTTTCAGCCGGATTACTCTCCCACCGATCGGATGAAAATGAGGACACTGGTGGCAGAATTGAAAAGACGTCAATACGAGGGGGAACAAAACTTGAAAATAGTAGACAACAAAATAGTCAAAACAGTGCGCTCGTTTTTATGGGAACATCCGGTGAAACTGACGGCAACCACGCCGGTCAAAAGCCCTACCAAATGCCTTTAGATTTTAACTCAGCCAGGAGACTGGATATATCTTGTGAAATATCCAGCGAAAATCTCCATGTGGAAGAAAAGAACTAAAAAAATCTTCAGAAAATCGAGGCAAGGAAACAAGATTAAAATGATGTACACAAATGTGCAGAGTCTATTGAACAAAATGGATGAAATTAAACTGGTCGTGGACCATTTACAACCTGACTTCATAGCTCTAACTGAAACATGGTTAAATGAACAAATCGCCGACACAGAAGTCCGAATAGACGGTTTTCAGCTTATCCGCGTGGATAGAAACGGACGTAGGGGTGGTGGAATCGCATCGTTTATACGAGAAGGCATTGACTTCATTCCGGATGTGCCCTCGCCAAATAGGATCTCGTCTTGCGAAATACTTTGTTGTAAACTGAAAGTCCCAAACCGACCAGACCTCCATATTGCCGTGGTATATCGACCCCCAGGACAGCGAACGGATACGGACGAAGCACTCATCACAGAGGTAAAGCAAATCTGCCGTAGCAAACATTTATTAATACTTGGAGATTTCAACGCTCCCGATATCGATTGGGTGTCAATGTACTGCTCGCGATCGGAAAATTCATTCGAACAGAAATTACTTCAGTTGGTAAATGATGAGTTTCTTACCCAACATGTCACAATGAAGACGCGGTTCCGAAATGGGCAGCAGTCAAGCTGTTTCGGATCTAATCATTAGTAGAGACGACAATTGCATCCTTGCATTAAGTTCTTACGTGCCGCTTGGACGAAGTGATCATTGTGTTCTTGCTTGGGAGTACAGTCATTTTTTTCTGTACCCAAACGTCGTGCAGTTAGGCAGAGAAATGTATGGAAAGGGGATTATCCCAAAATGAAAGAATTACTGAATGGGATAGACTGGAGCCCTGCACATGTACCTGACCCTAATGCTGCCTGGTTCTTCATTAGTAAATTGATTCACCAATTCGGTAGAGAAATTCTGCCCACTTAAAAGGCGATCATGCGTCTCCCGACCCGAGTGGGTGACATCGGAAATAAAAAAAGGAATCTCAAGAAGAAAAAGAAGACTGTGGAGAACATATGCCAGATATCAACAACCCGAACATTTTTTTCCGCTTTTTTAAGAAACAGCGAAATCGGTGTCGGAATCTTCTGAGAAAAAGAAAGATCAGCCTTTGAGTCAGAAATAGTTAAAGACATACCAAGAAATTCGAAAAGGTTTTTATGCTTACGTTAATAAGGCAAAAACGAAATCGTGACTGCATTCCTTGTCTTAAAGACAATCAGGGAAACAGGTTAACTGATAACTCTGATAAGACCAGCCTCTTATCCAATTTCTTTATGTCCGTGTATACCGAGGAACCACCTTTTTGACGAGGACGAATACTACAGTACTGCCACATCTACAAACAAAATAAGCACGGTGTCGTTCCCAATGGACACAGTAAGAAAAAAACTCTGAAACAGCTACAGCCCACTAAATCACCTGGCCCAGATGGTATATCCGCAAAAAGTTCTCAATGAACTCACAGAACAGCTGGCCTCTCCGCTCTCCAAGATATTTGAAAGTTCGCTGGAGGTGGGGGCTCTGCCTACCGAGTGGAAGATAGCCAACATAACCCCCATCTATAAAGGAGGAGAGAGGACATCACCAAACAGTTTCCGACCAGTCAGCCTCACAAGTATCTGTTGCAAAATGATGGAGAAGATAATCAAAACGGAACTGATGAGGCATCTTGAAGAGAATACTTTGCTAAGTTCATATCAACATGGATTTCGAAGTGGTTGATCCTGCCTCACAAACCTGCTCACATCCATGGAAAGTTGGACAAAATCATTAGAAATGGGTTTGTCAGTCGATGCGGCCTACATTGACTTTAGCAAAGCCTTTGACAGGGTTCCAGACAAACGTCTGATCTTTAAGCTCCGTCAAATGGTTGTGACTGGCAACCTACTCAAATGGTTGGCCGACTTTCTCACAGACAGGCGCCAGCGTGTTTGTATCGGAGACGCCAAGTCTCACTGGGAAACCGTTCACAGTGGAGTTCCGCAGGGCAGCGTTTTGGGTCCCATTTTGTTTCTGATATACGTAAACGACTGCCTGGATTGTCTGACATGCGAGAAGGTAATGTTCGCTGACGATTTGAAGTTATGGAACTCGATTGAAAAACCGGAGGATGCGCGAAAATTACAACAAAACTTAGATCGCTTGCAAACATGGTGTGATGAGTGGCTGCTGAACCTTAATCTTAACAAATGCCAAATAATCCGACTGCGGTCTAGTTCCAGAAGGCTGATTAGATTTGAATACCAGTACTTCATCAGTGGTCACCAACTCCAGGAGGTAAACATTCTAAAGGACTTGGGTATATGGATAACACCAACTCTCAAACCATCGTCGCACTGTGCGAATATTGCAAAGAAAGCTATGTGTATTTTAGGCGCAATCAGGAGGTCCTTCGTTAATTTTGACGGAGAGCTTTTTGGGCGCGTGTTTGGAACATTTATCCGGCCGGTGTTGGAATATTGCGTTCAGGCATGGCGCCCTTGGACGAAACATGACTACGCTCTGCTGGAAAAAGTTCAACGGAGGGCAACGAAACTAGTCAGCGGATTGGAATGCCTACCCTATGAGGGCCGTCTAGCAAGACTTAAAGTTTTTCCTCTCTCTTATAGGCAATACAGAGGGGATATGATCTTAGTCTTCAAACATTTTTGAATTGGCAAACATGACAAGTCTCCGAGGTCACCAATACAAACTGAAAATAAATCACGCAAAACTTGAAGTGCGGGCCAACTTCTTTTCCCAACGGGTGATTGACGAATGGAACAAACTGCCAGCCTCAGTTGTTCAGGCTGAAAGCGTAGAAATGTTTAAAAGAAGACTTGATGCATTTTTACTTGATGAACATATAATTAGTCGACAGCAATGATCGATATACTAAAACGACTATCGCCATGTAATATTTGCTTGTTTTGCTACTGTCTATCTGTAAATAGGGTTTTCAAAGGCTCTGCCTATCTCCCTTATATATACTGAATTATTTCCGGATCGGCAAAAAGTCTGAAGATATCCTAGGAACGCCGCGACCGCGAACTCTCAAAATAATGCTAGAGAGCAAAGACCAAATCAAGGCAATCCTATCCAAAAAAATTACCTCCGTCACTCGCATAAAGAGGTTTTTTTCAACCGGACTACTCCCCTGCGGAAAGGCTGAAACGCCGGGAACTTGTCTTGGAACTACAAATCAAGACTGAAGGCTGGCGAACACAATCTGGCTATTTTCAAGGGGAAAGAAGTTTAAAAGAATACGAATTTTCTATTGAACCAACCGATTGTTCTGAGGACAACGGCAGCCACCTCACTAACGCCAAAACTATCAGGGAACCAATTGCCCAAAGAGATGTCAGAACTGATTCTGTAACACCCAGCGTTCTCACTAAAGAAACCAGAGTTACCGAAAATCATCAAGAAACGGAAAAGATATACGACCTTGACGTTAGAGGAGATGCAGTTGGGCCCATAAAATTAACAAACGCAACAGGAAATTTGGTTGGCGCAAAATTGAAGTGCTTGTATACAAATGCACAAAGCCTTTTATCAAAACTTGATGAGTTAAAAATTTGCCTTGCCGAAGTATCTCCGGATGTGATAGCAGTAACCGAAACCTGGCTGTCGGGCAGTATTCGAGATAGCGAAATAACATTGTCTGGATACCAAATATATCGGAGGGACAGAGAAAACCGACAGGGTGGTGGAATAATTGTGTATGTGAAGAGACGTGCTAATAGTGTCTGACAAGACGAGCAAGTTTGCGTGCAGCACGGAAGCCATATGGTTGAATATCAAGGCTCTTGGCTCTCCATGTCTAGATGTCCTCATTGTCTATCGGCCACCTAAGATAGACCAAGTCACGGACACCCACTTGTTGGAACAATTAGAAACTTTCTCCAGTCGACCTAATGTCATGATTATGGGTGACTTCAACGCACCAGGAATACACTGGAGCACTGTTCAATCATCATGACCGAAATCGAATTTTGATTATGTTTTTCTGCAAAAGACCTTGAAGGCACTCCTCATACAACATGTCCCTTTCCCCACCAGAACACGTGAAGGACAAAGGGCTTACTGTCTTGACCTGGTTTTCACGAAAACATCAGGCAGCATTGACGAGATTATTTCAATGCCTCCGCTCGGTCGTAGTGATCATGTGGTGCTTATGTGGGACTACTCCTTATTCTCCGTTGCGCCTGCTATAGAGGGAAAAACGGCGTTACGTTTGGCGAGGAAACTTTCATCAGATGCGAGCAGATTTAACAGACATCAACTGGACCTCAATGTTTTCGAGCACCGTGAACGGAGATTGGGAGTTCTTCCGAAATGTTCTTCTGCACTTATGGACAACCACTGCCCGCTAACGAGTGTCCATCACAGCAAGCGTCCTGGGTGGCTAGACAGCAACTTAAAAAGGGAAATAAACAGGAAGCACAAGTTGTGGAGAAAATATTGCGAGTCTAATCAAGTCGCCTATTTTAATAAGTATAAAACACAGAGAAACAAAATGAGAAGCCTTATTCTTAAAACGCGAAGAGAATTTGAGAAGACTTTGCTGCAAAAGGCAACGCAGAATCCAAAGTTAGTCTACAGTTACCTCCATAGATGTACAAGGGATAGGCAACAAATACCGCTGATTAAGACTGCCGTGGGCGTCGAAATTTCTGAAAACAGGGAAAAAGCCGAGTACTTTTCACAGTTCTACCGCTCAGTCTTCACAAACTAGGCAAGATTCCTTCGTCCCTCAGTGGATAACCCGCCGACTGCAAGCATAAGCCACATACTATTCTCAGAATTTCTGATCCAAAAGGAATTAAAAGAACTAAAAGAGTCAAAATCCCCAGGACCAGACGAGCTTCCATTCAAGCTTCTGAAAGAACTCGCCAATGAACTTTCCGCACCTCTGTCAGTACTCTTTCAAAAGTCATTTGACTCCGGAACACTTTCTTTCGATTGGAAGCTGGCACATATAACTCCCTTGTACAAAAGCGGTAGCCGGGCGTCAGTGACAAACTACAGGCCCATAAGCTTGACATGTATCCTTGGCAAGATTATGGAAAGGATCATCAAGAGCAAATTGGTGAAATTCCTAGAAACTCATAATTTGTTATCAAGCTGTAAACACGGGTTCAGAAAGGAAGGTCATGCAGAACGAATTTGCTGTATTCGCTCCAGAATTGGATCCAAGCACTTGAAGAGAGACACGCGGTTCACATTGCCTTCATTGACTTTCAAAAGGCCTTCGATACTGTGCCGCACGAGAGACTGCTGTACAAGCTAGAACGAATTGGAATCAGAGTTAACCTCCTCAAGTGGATCGAAAACTTCCTCGTGGGTCGGCGCCAGGTTGTGTGCATCGGCCAAGAGAGGTCAAGTTCTGCTGCGGTCGAGAGTGGGGTTCCTCAATGTTCAGTACTAGGGCCAATACTGTTTTTAATATACGTGAACGATTGTGTCAGGAATCTCGACTGTGAAGCAGCAATGTTTGCCGATGACATTAAAATCTGGAATGTAATCCAGAGCCCTGCTGACGAAGATAAACTGCAGATCAACCTAACTCGGTTGGAGGAGTGGTCGAATCATTGGCTTTTGCGGTTCAACGTTGATAAGTGTACAATACTTCGCTTAGGCAACCCATATGTATCTGCCGAAAGTAGAAGTTACTTTCTCAACGGTGAAGACTTAAAAGACGTGGAAACCCAAAAGGACCTTGGTGTGCTGACGGCCACCACCTTAAAACCATCGTCTCAATGCTCGATAGTGGCGAAGAGCGCAATTTCGGTGTTGCATGCCATCAGACGAGCCTTTTTGTATTTCGATGAAGATCTCTTCGCTAAGACTTTTGGAACATTCATTAGGCCGCATTTGGAATATGCTATGCAAGCCTGGAAACCCTGGACAGTTCAAGATCAGAACTGCCTCAACAGAGTAAATAAATATAAATAAATTGTATATTTAAGGCCCAGAGGGCCCCATCATTACAAACTTCCACCGACACCGCGGAACAACCGATATGATCTTTGCTGCCCGCCAGCTACAAGATAAGTGTTAGGAGATGCGAACTCACCTATACACTACCTTCGTGGATCTAACGAAAGCCTTTGACACGGTGAATCGTGACGGACTGTGGAAAGTCATGCAGAAATTTGGTTGTCCTGAGCGGTTCAAGCACATGGTGCGTCAGCTTCATGACGGGATGACGGCGCGCGTCACTGACAACGGGACGGTATCCGAAGCATTCGCAGTGACCAACGGAGTGAAGCAGGGCTGCGTACTGCCCCCCACCCTCTTTAGTCTCATGTTCTCGGCTATGCTGATGGACGCCTATCGTGATGAGAAGCCTGGTATCCGCATCGCCTACAGAACTGACGGGCACCTTCTCAACAGTCGGCGTATGCAGGCTCCAACGCGCGTTTCTACGACTACAGTCCATGACTTGCTCTTCGCGGACGACTGCGCCCTTAACACCGTGACGGAGGAGGACATGCAAAGGAGCATGGACCTCTTCGCCGAAGGCTGCGCCGATTTCGGATTAACAATCAGTACAGCCAAAACGGTTGTCATGCACCAGCCGCCACTCAGCGCGGTATACAATGCTCCTCGAATCAATGTCAACGGTGCTCAGCTCAAAAACGTGGAAAACTTCACTTATGTAGGAAGCACGATGTCGCGCAAAACGAGAATCGATGACGAGGTTTCCCAACGGATCTCCAAAGCTAGTCAGGCCTTCGGCCGGCTGCAGGCCTCCGTGTGGAATCGCCACGGTATTCACCTGAACACCAAACTGAAGATGTACAAGGCCGTCGTCTTGACGACACTCCTTTACGGAGCGGAAACCTGGACCGTCTACTCGAACCAAGCCAGGAAGCTGAATCACTTTCATCTCAGCTGCCTCCGCAGAATACTGAAGCTGAGATGGCAAGACAGGATCCCGGACACGGAAGTCCTGGAGCGGACCGGAATCCTCAGCATCCATGTCATGCTGAGGCAAGTGCAACTGCGATGGAGCGGCCACCTGGTAAGAATGGACGACGAACGACTACCCAAAACGACTTTTTCTACGGAGATGTCGCTACGGGTTCTCGCCGGCAGGGGAGGTCAAAAACGACGCTACAAGGACACTTTGGAAGAAATCGCTGAAGCAACTGAAAATCAACTCGGCGACCTGGGAGGACCTCGCCCAGGATAGACCGGCATAGAGAAGATCAGTGAAGACTTGTTCAGCAATCAATGAGGCCAGCTGGATCGCCGCCGCCAAGGCCAAAAGAATGGCACGTAAGTCAGCAGCGCCCCGGACCAACACCGCCAATGCCCAGGCCCTGCCAACATTCCCGCGCTGTCAACGCATCGTCCGAGCGCGAATCGGCCTGGTTGGACATCTTCGGACGCAATGCACCAACAATCCGACAATTCCAATTTCTACGTCAAATTCTGCCAACCCTCATTCTGACTCCCCCACCATCACTCCTGACAACAATTCTATTACTCCCACCATCATAGAGACCACATCCATCTACTCATCGCCTGTTACCCCCACTTCCACCTTCGCCTTCACTACCACCACCACCACCATCAGCGATGGGGAATTTCTCCTAAGCTGTACTCAATGCGACCGCACATTCACCTCACACATCGGCCTGCTCGGTCACTTGCGAATACATCGTACAGAGACCGGTGAGCCAGTGCCTGGAGCACCATCACACAGCAGAGATCGTCGCCTCCACTGCCCTCACTGTCTTCGCGCATTCACTAATCGCATGGGCCTATTCGGTCACATGCGCATCCATGACAGCGGAATTCACCACAATGCCGACAACACCGATACACCATGCACACCCTCTGCTCCTGCCATTCTTAGCGCCCCTGTCACCCCCACTACCATGAATGACATCGCCCCAGCCTCTACCGATTTCTCATGCCCACACTGCGCCCGCAACTTCAACTCACGCATCGGCCTGGTCGGTCACCTGCGAATCCATCGCACGGAGGCTGGTGAACCAGTGCCTGGGGCTCCGACATACAGTCGACGCGCCCACCTTCACTGATCTCACTGCTCCCGCACATTTACACACCGCATGGGCCTATTAGGACACATGCGCCTCCACGACAACCTCTGGTAAACTACCGGAGGCTAAGCTACATCAGCACACACTACCTACAGCAATGCATCGACAACACCCTCACAATCACCATTTACATGAGTATACCAGAGAAACCGTGGCTGGGAAGTCTGCCAATCTGACGCTTCCACCAGACCACGCCGTCGGCTCAGTGTATGTGCTCTGTGTGTCGAGTGACTGACTAGTGGACTGGGAGTCAGACGGCAATGGCTGCTCCATATCCCCTGAGTTTGTGAATCCTGGTGTGTGCGTTATGGGGGCCAGGTCGTGCTGTGGCGCGCGAAGACGGGTACGCCGATCCGTCAGCCAATGCGCCCACTCCCACATCAGGCAACTGACCGGCTCGGACAGTGTCTGATGGTGGGGGCGGGGGAGAGAGTGAGGTCGACAGCTCAGCGCATGTTCCTCACTATAAACAATCTGACGCACTTGAACCTATCACGGTGCGCTAAAAGCCGTGGCTTGGAAGGTTGCCAACTGACGGGATAACTCGGACCGCGTGGTCAGCCCAATGTGTGTTTTGTGTGGAGTGGCTGACTGGCGGACTGATAGTCAGGTTGCAATGGCTCCTTCTTAATGTGGCCTTTATGGCACTCGCACTCCGTGCGATCCGAGCCAGGTGTGGTGGCACGCCCAGGGGCGGCTCCGGCCGCGCCAGCCACCTGCGCTCTCTCCCATCTCCGGTCTTCTTGACTCTGTCTTGACACCGGGCTCAGGTGGGGGAGGAGGAGAGAGTGCGGTAGCTGCAGCGCAAGGCTTCTATCACTTAAAATTAATTCACGCGCAAGTCACCGTCCCTGCTACACCCTTCCATGGAGCATACGGTGGACCTCGTCGAAATCGACGGTCGAACTGCCAGTCTCAACATTGAGTTAAATATGCAACACAGTTAAATCTATACAGCTAGATTTTGTCCGCTTTACAGAACTGCAATGACTCCATGATGAAGTTTGGATCTGTTCGATGGAAGCGTATCTGATGTTCCCTCTCAGGATTACAGACGTCTCGACTCTTTGTTCACTTTTTCGCCAGCGAGGCTTTTGACAGACAGAAATGTAATCATAATTTTATCCCAAAATTTCTCCCATAAACAGGTGCCCAGTTGACGCTACTATGAACTTTTTGTACTCGGGTTGTTTCAAATGCGAAATATTGGAAGCAAAACGCCTCTCTATGCGTAGCAAAAATTATCTTTTCTTAGGTTAATTGTTTTTAACATTTGCAGTGAACTCAATCCTTGCTCAACGAGGTCATATTTTTTTAGCTATTTGGAAATTAATAAATGTTTCCTTTGTCGAGATCTAACATCAAGGGAGCGAAGAAATGGGTCTTTCCTGTTATCAACTTCTCAACCTAATATTCACAAGTCTGGTCGTATTTCCAATAACCTAAATGCACCGGTTAATTCATCTGCTCAGATGTCCAGTTCAGTCAGCCCCTCCAGTCAACCTTCTAATTCGTTTCTCCCACAGCCGATTTATAAAATTTCCGGTGCCTTTAGCCCACCTGTAATGTCCGCAAACCCATCTTAAGCATTAATACCGCCGAACCCAGTCTAAAGCACTTAGACCGCAGCTTCCTCTCTTAAACGCAGTTCTCCAGGGCTTTCCGTGAAATTTCCAGAGTCACTCCGCATAAAAGCGTACTTAAAATGCAAAAAACTATCACCCTAATTTAAAGACAACTTATTTAACCCTGCACAAACTAGTTCGACCAATAACTCCACGGGTTCATCTTATACCCTCAATTATATCACCTAAAGACAGGGCGCCCGAAGGACGTAAATCCAACCCAAACCCAATACCAAGGTAGTGCATTTTTAACTAATAAATAAATGAATAAATTATATATTCAAGGCCCAGAGAGCCCAATCGTTACAAACTTAGTATCGCGGTTTAAATAAACACAACGTGGATAATTGCTGCAATTTGTGAACAGCCATATGAACCGCAAAAATGGGAAGTATAGTAGGCACATCCGATTCAGAACGATTAGCCATTTTTAAAACAATACTCAAAAATCTTTGGAATATACGGCGAACTAGGAAAGAAGAAGGGAAAAAAACTCGTTCGGTTAAATTGAAGGTGGAGTTCAGCAAGCCGCCAATTTAAGAAAAATTACGAAAAATAAACTCTTTCTATAAAAATTAATAACTAAATTTGATGGGATTGGTACGATGCAATTGTGATGGCGGAAGTTATCTCGCTGTTTTTCGTCTAGCATTTTTCCCTGTTAAAACAATAGTCAAAGATCTTTGGAATACATGATAAACTAGGAAAGAAGCAGTGAAAAAAACTCCTACGGTTAAATCGAGGACGGAGTTTGGAGAGCCACCAATTTAAAAAAAACTAGGAGGATAATTGCTTCACTAAAAAATGAATAGCTAGAGTTGATGGGATTGGAACGATGCAATGGGATATATAAATGTGATGCTGCTGGCAACGTTTGAGGGATCGGAAGGCTCCCTATTGGGTGAGAGATAATATAACAGCCAGAGCTGCTGATTATAATCACCATGGCGGTGAGAGAGAAGAAACTCATCATTGACTTCAGGGTTGAAACGAAGAGGAGAAAGAAGATGTCACAAGATCATCACCGAGATGCAACCTTACTGTCTGCATAGTCCACCAACAAAGAGGCGAAAACATCAGAATCGGCCACAATCATCAGCAGATCCTGGAGAATATCGACAGGGTTGCAACATTGGAGGAAAGTGTCAAGGTGTTCAAGAGTTTGCAATGATAGTTGACAAGAGGAAGCGAAAAAGTGACTGCGAATTTAGACTCTGCAGAGCATGATGGAAACATATTTAGAAACCAATATAATGTCAAGGGAACTGCCCCAAATACCAGCACGACCCTTTTCAAAATCTAAATTTTGCGAGTTTTGGAAGAAAACAGACAATAAGGATTTTATATCTTCCGAAATTAAATGCTTGCGTAATTTGGTTTTGAAAATCGCAAATGTAGAGGAAAACCTAATTTTGAGTGGAAGATTATTCCAAATGAAAGCATATTTAGAGGCAAAAAACTGAGAACGGTTATTTGTGGAGCTAAGGGGTGGTGAAATGATCATAGAGGAATTACGAGCGGCATAAGGTCTACCTAGCGGAGTGAGAGCGTTAATTCGTGGGAAACTTGAGCTAACGTGAACGCGAAATAGGAAGCAGAGCCCGGCTTCGAGTCTTCTAACCCACAGAAATTGAATGTTTGCTAACTTGCATCTATCCGTTTAAGAGATACTGGATCCAGGAAGAAAAAATAGTCTTCGAGTAAAAACCCTCTGAACTTGTTCAATCTTACTGCTGTCAGAGGCGTTCATTAGTCCAAAGAGGGGACAGCAGTATTCTAGAATGGGAAAAATAAACATGCAGTACAGTTTTAATTTTCTTTCCGGAAGGAAGAAATCATGTGATATAAAACCACATATCTTTGCAGCCTTGGCAGAAACTCGATCTGCATGAGGCGATAATGCTAGCTTTTTCGTGTAACTTAGACCTAAGTCTTTTATGGTTGATCGTTCTAAAATTGTGCTTTTTTTGAAATACGAGGGGTCCAGGAAGCTTGATGTGGCTAAAACACATGAAACAACTCTTGGATGGATAAAATTTCATCTGCCAACTAGAGCTCCAACGTGAGAGTATAAGTAGATCAGTGTTAACTTTATCAATGCAACTAATAGCAGTGTCTTTAGAAAAGAAATAAATATGCTTGAGGTCGTCAGAATAAATGAAAGTTTTTGAATTTTTGAGTAGTTAAAATTTCGTTTTTTTACAGAATAAAGAAAAGGGGACCTAGCACCGTTCCTTGAAAAACGCCACTCGTAATCAGCTAAGGCGTAGAGTAGCTATTATCATCTAAGTCCCTCTGGCTGCGGTTAAACAAGTAGGAACTAATGAAGTCAAGGAAAGGAGGCCGGGTGTCAAGGGCTTCCAGTTTCACCAGAAGACGTCTGTGCAGTACCTTGTCAAATGCTTTGCTCAGGTCAAAGTAGATCACAACCACTAACTGCTGCTCATTACGAAGGGAAGTGACGAGGTGAAGAAAAGCTAAGTGACACACTTTGCATGATCTTCCAAGTAGAAAGCCATATTGCAAGTCACTTAAAAGCTTATTTTCTAGGCATAAGTCGATAATTAGATTAAAAATAATTTATCAATTAGTTTTGCTAGAGCCGGGATTTTGTGAACGCCTCGATAATTATTTACTTTCGAACGAGATCCCGACTTGAAGACAGGAAGAATAATTTATGTCTTCCATGAGTCAGGAAAGAATCCGTTTAGAAGAGTAGCTGAGAATATATGGCTAAGCAATCGGGTCAAGCTCAGCACTCTCTTGAAAACTGAGTTTGGAATACCATCAGTTCCCGAAGACTGCGAAATTTTAGACGAATTATTTGCTTACAAATTAATTCTGAGGAGAAATCCATGGTGCTGATAACATTGAAGGAGGATGCCTGAAACATCGGAACTGGTTCAGATTCTATCGTTAAATGATTTGAAAAGAATGCGCTAAACAATTCTGCCTTGTCAGCGGCTTCGAGAACGAAGTTCTTATCTTCATTTAGTAATGAATGAATTTCATAACCTCCTTTAGAGGAGGATTGACAACGGAAAAAATGAGCAACGGATTTTGTAGGGTTTCGCTCGCTGAGGTTCCCTCTGTAAGTCACCTGCAAAACAAATCTAAGAAGCTTATTCAAAAATCTCTGCGATACTAAGATGTACAGATAACGAACTAGTAGACTGATCTTTAAATTGCCTCTTCAATTTCTTGAGTCTATGAAAAGAAAGTGAGGAACGGCGGATTCCGAAGCGTATGGCTTGACAATTTTGTTTGGCACAAATTCCAGGGTGTTATTTGAAATGAATGACATGAAGTCACAAAGGCTTGCTGCGAAGTTCATGAAGGAGAGTTGCTGCCAATCCAATGAGTCCAAAACGTTATTAATTAAGCTCATATCTGCGAGGTAAAAAGCATACGTTTATTTTTATTGACCAGCATTTTCGGCACTAAAATATAATTAAACACCTTAGAACAAACTGCATCAAGACCTGAGACAACTATCTACCTAAAGTCTCGGCCTGTATTTCGTTGAGGAGACAAGTATGCAATACTTAATGAAATATCCACTGAATTTACCTGAAAATGTATCAATAATTTCGATAGGCGATGATACAAACATATAATGTTAAAATAGGGTGATTGCCATAACGGGTAATTGCATGTGCACCAAAATTTGCGGAATTCAAAAAAAAATTAAGAAAAATCATGCGGAGTGCATTGGTAATGAAATCTTAAATGATGACCAAGAAACTTTCACCTCGAGCGTCCAAATTAATGTCGATGTGGCTAACCAAATGGAGTCAATGGTACATGGATATTCCCTTAGTTAACGTCGTCTTGCCTAACCAGTACGAGCTCTCTCACACCAAAGAATGATACAAAACCTTATCCTATTTACCTATACCATGAACGTCGGTGAAACTGCCTCAAATAGTTCATTACTACCCAGGCGAGAACGAGAGCAAAGAGCCAGAGTGTAACGATACAAAAGTCAAAAGAAAACTCTCTAAATCATTGTGGATCTCATTTTCAGAATAAATCAAGAAAGTAATGTATGCACCCTTGCGAACGAGGAAAAGTTTTCGTTGTCCATGGCTCTCTGACTAAAGCGCTGTCATATCTGGAGACGGATTCTCACAGAACGTCATTCCATTTCATGGTGTCATTAACCATTCATTGTACACAGAGTTAAAAGTAAATTTTATGAAGTCAACTGGACTAAAAAAAGACAAATAAACGGTCTGTCGTGATTGTAATGGTTACACTGAATGTCGTATATTGATGTTATTCAAACGCAAACTGCGAGAATTCTCAAAATGCAAATTTTTTAGAGTGGAATTTGGGTAAGAAATAAAATGAAGACTGCCGAGTAGTAAAAAAAACTTCGCTACGCTCAAATGGGAAGATATTCCGAGGCCTACGACATCCCCATGAAATCAACCCATGATAAAGAAGAAAGAGGAACCGTGGAAAATGTGCTTGCATCTTCAAGATCCCATATCATTTGCCGAATATAAAGAGCAAAGGAATGACTGCCGTAAGCAAATATGTATTGATAGAAATGCTTTCGAGCGTCAAATGAAAACAGAAGCCACAATATGCCTGATAATGTTTATGAGGACATCCGCAGTCGGCTAAGGCAGCGGAATAGTCTCGGGAACAAATAAACGGTAAAACCGCAGAAAGTACAGCTGTTATCCCAGTGTTTTAGATTGGCGTTAACGGTGGAATCATCGGATGCATATCAGGAACTTGTAATGGATGAAGATACGGCTGTCACTGAAACCGTAGCCTTTACTGTCGAAGAATTCACACGGCTGCTTAACCAAATCAAGCAACCATGTCTCCTGAACCTGATCGGATCCCTGATCTGATACTTAAAAAAACTATTGACTGAGGTAGCGATGTCTTTTTCATCTCGGTTCGAGCTATCAATATGAACAGGGAGCTCTCCTTCGCTGTGGAAAACAGCCAACATCGTTCCGCAAGATGGCAGTAAACAGTTTAAGACCTATAAGCTTGACTTGCCTTTCAAGCAAAACAATGGAAGTCCTTGTAAAGCGTGCTATACTTAAATTATGTGACGAAAATTATGTCTTACAGAATTTTCAGCGTGGATTTCGGTGAGGGCGCTGCTTTGTTTAAAATCTGCTGCCCTCTCTCGAAGTCTAAACCAGTGCTTTAGAAGGGGATTTTGAAGTTGATGTAATGTACGTTGATTACCGCAAAGGCTTGGCAGTGTGCCCATCAATGCCTTTTACATAAACTGAGCGCCCTTGGCATCAGGAGGAAAAGCATAAGCTGGATAAATGCATTTCTGCTTGTTCGAAAACAACGCGTCTGAATCAAAGAGGATAAATCGGACTGGGGGAACGTGGTTAGTGGCGTTCATCAAGGCTCAATTCTCGCTTCCTTTCTTTTCCTCCTTTATGTAAATGACAGTCTTCAGGAACTGAATTGCGGCAAGATCATGTTTGCTGATGACTTTGAGCTCTGGCAAGTCTGTAAAGACCCGAGTGATCAGAAATACCTGCAAAATAACCTGCGCAGACTCCAAACTTCGTCCAAGAAATTTCTCCTAGATTTAAATGTGCAAAAGTGTGTCGTTTTCCACCTGCGTCCAACCAATTATCTAACAACTGACAACGTGAGAGCATATAACTCGAAAGACACTCAAATTCCCATAGATTCTTCACAAAAGACCTCGGTGTTTAGATACAGAGCAATCTGACGCCATCGTTACAATTTGTCAAGGCTGTAAACGCCGCCATGTGAGTACTACAAACCATTTTAAGGGCGTTTATTGCTTTCCATAAGGAAATCTTTGGTAAAGTCTACAGCACCTTCGTTCGAACTCATGTAGTCTATGGCCTAAAGGCGTGGTGGCCATGGCACAAAAAGACAAAATATATCTCGAGAAAGTGCAACGTCGTGCAAACAAGCTAGTAAGAGGACTAAACTATCACATTTATATAGAGAAACTAGTAGGCCTAAATCTATTCGTTCTATTACAGGCAGCAACAAGATGATCATATCTCACTTTCCAAGATACTACATAGCCATGAGCAAGGATTGTGCTTTGACGACATGTTTTAGTGGCATCTCTCACCTCATCTTCGTGGACACGAAATGAAGCTGCGTAAGAAAATATCCAGACTAAACCTCCGCTCTGAATTCTTCCCGCAAAGGGTAGAAAAACAGTGGAATGATCTCCACAGTCAGTCGGAGTTGACATCCCTACAGCTTTTCAAGAAACGCTTGGATATTTATAAATTTCCCTTGTTTTCCCTCGAAGATCTGAAGACGAATTAATACCGCGTCAACTCCAGACACAAGTTATTTGTAAAAACAATGATACTAATATTTTGTGAATACCAGTTGCATAGTGAACATTGTTAAGATTACGTACACAGATGTATATGGCTCATCATCGTGTAGACAATAGGGTTTTCAAAGGCGTTGCCTATCAACCTCACTAAATAACCAGAAAAAAGTAAGCAAAACAGTAGTTTTCCTTCAGAGGACGCCCATCCCGTTGTTAAATTACCCACTAGATATGTTACTTAATTTGCCGAAAATTTCTTATATAAACTATCTCTGGAGTTGTTTATAGTAACAGTCTGGTAATATAAAGGATAAAGAGATGCATGGTAGAGATATCAATAACTTGCAACAAGCAAGGAAAATCATCTTAACCACTGGTTCACCAGGTCTACCGGCCACCGAATGCAGACCAAATTGCTGTCAATAATGCATTAAAGTAACAGAAGACAATCGAAGAACATTTCGATTCAGCCTATTGTCGTATTATTGCATGCCCTAAACGCATCAGAACCAAACTCAATAGGATTTCCAGAGAATAAAATCGAGGCAGACAAAAAAGGCATTTGAGTGCATAGTTACTTGACAAGTTTCGTTATAATAGCTAAGAAATTTTGTTTCGTTTAAGCGAGCAATATTCATATTTACCAATAGAAGAGCGATGGGACAGAATTAAAATTCCAACTTTTCCAACTTTCTTGTTCGTAAAACTCTGAAGAAGCTCCACATAGATGTTTACTGTTTGACTGAAATACGAAAAGGGAAAATGATTAACTGCTGGTTGTTTTCCCCTTCCTCCATCGTCAATTATATGTCAACCAGTGCCTGCGCAAACAAGACGACAGACCAAATCTGACCAGCCACAAATTTTGGCTAGCTCTCACGCACGTGAAGAATTTATCCGAAGCTGTCAGTCGCCTTCTCACACCACGTGGGTTTTGCGCTATGCAGTGACCGGGGGGCAGTCATAAGGCGCCAGGTTCTGAGGCCGAAAGCCCAACCTGCACGGCAAGAAATAAATGTGGTCGTTTACCGGGTCGTATGCAGTTTTGGGCAAAGCAACCATATCCAAAAAACTCTGAACGCGAATGGTCGGACATGCAGCAGCCGTGAGGAAGAACGATGCCAACTCCTAAGTCGCGACTAATTCTACGGGACCCGGCCGCACATTCAAGTTTGATGAAGCCAAAATTCTCGCTAGAGACGACAACTGCGTGAGCTGCGAACTGCTCGAGTCAGGTTTTTATTATTCTCATGCAATCCCGAAGCGCAGTGACCTCCCTGCTCAATATTCAGTGTTGAGACTTTAAATAGGCAAAGTAGTTAGTTATTTAGCTAGTAGAGCCGGGCAAAACGGGGGTGAACATGACAGTGACCCAGTCAGGGAGGTCCTTCGCGTTTATTTTTGAATAACGGATTAATAATAACGTGAGATTTTAAGGTAAAAATAGTAGGGGGGGGTTGTGCCTTGCATAAAGCATTCCATATACAAAATGATATAATTGAACTACGTTATTTGCTTTTGAGTGACTGGGGTAGCTGGGTCACGTTTGGACCTCCATTTCTTTGGACCCAGTGTATGCAGATGAGAGTCCAATACTATCGGTTTATGAACAGCTCTGATTGTTGCACATGGCCCAACCCATCCAAATTCGACTAACACACGAAAAGGATTTTATTTGTATGGTTTTTTTTCAATGGAACAATTAACATTAGGAAGTAACTGCGTTATGTGCACTGCAAAAACCCTGAAGTATTAATCATCAATTTTTACGACAACAAAAGTTAAACAACACTTTGGGATTTGGACATGGCCTGTATGTTCCAGTTTGACCCTGTATTTCGGAAATGGATAATCAGGGTATATTCGTACAAGAATTTCACCTACGCAGCAAGACCACCGGTTTCTTTGCGATACGTTAGTTCTCAACTGTCGTGAATTTTTCCAAAACCCATTTTTTTTATCTTTGGCACACCTTTGCATTTTGGTTGTTCATTGGATTTCAGAAGCAGCCTTTGCCAGGGCGACTTAGGAGCTACCACCTCTACCCTCCCACATGCCCCTATTAAAGCCTTAAATTTTCAGTTTAAATAGCATACTAACTTCCTGTCAGAGTAAGCAAAACTGTCAGAGCGGGATCTCCGTAAGTTACTTTAATTTTACTTTTTAAATTAGACTGAAACGTGCGCCTTGATTTTCAACTGGAAAACGATGGGAAACTACTCCTTTTGTGAGAGCTACTCGCAATGTCAAATGAAAACTCTTCCAAATATAGAAAACAGAATTCAGCAGTAAAATTTGAAAAAAAGCATTTAATATCGAAATCTGCACAAGAGTGAAGGGTCAACTTCGGAGCTAAGAGTCTGTGAATAAGTGGTGTGGCAAGTTCAAACTGCGTAATTGATGCATTTTGAACGATTTTTTGGTACCACGAGATCGATAAAAAATATTATGAGCATCCATAGAGCGACGGACTTTGTTGTCATTCGACTGAAGGGCAGGGTGCCAAGCAAGATCAGTTATCATTAACTCTCGTTAAGTGCGTTCACTGTATTTCAGCAGGAGCATAATATTCTTACAGATATATGGAATTCTCAGATCAACAGTCAGTGTCCTAAACAGCAACATTTTCCGAAACCATATTACACATTAAATTAAGGAAATGTATGAAATATATAGTACAATGCAGAGTCAAGCAGAAAGCTGTCATCTCAAAGCAATACAGACAGGTTCAGCATTTGCGAACATATACCCTCCTGGATAGGTTAAGGCGAAAGAAGATCGACTTCGAGATTTATTCTCACCCATCTTGTCGATTCTAATCACCGAGCCGATCCAAAAGAAGCCTTTTATGTTGCCTACCGGATTCTAGCAAACTGGTCAAAAGACCTATGCTAACAGGTACTATCAACATCCGAGAAAGTAGCCATAGGGCCTGCAAACCCGTGTCATGCTGTCCAAAGACGGTCATACAGGCGTTCTTTCTTCCGTGGCTGTCGTCGATCTCAGGTCGTGATCACACGTCGAGCCCACCCACTGATAACAGTTGTCCACTCCCCGTACTCGACCTCCGAATATCTATCACACCCAATCCTATCTCCCCCCGTCCTCCCAATCCGAATGACCTCCATATGTCGACCTTCCCAGGCGGGCGGCGTGGGAACGAGGAGTATTACGCATAGGACACTTTTAAATCCTCTCAAACCCTCTTATTTATTCATATAATTTTACAGGCCCGATGATGAATTAACAAAAACGCGCTTTTGCATAATTGACTTTTCAAGTTTAAAATGGGAATAGCTGCGGATATTTTCACGTTTGGTTCAAATCTTTTATTAAAGGCTACGGAATGTTTAAGTTTGAATATACATTGTTGAGACCTCTGGTGCGTAACTGTATAATCATTTATAATAAAAAGCACATATGCCCTATGAAAATAATAAATCTGGGTTTCTATTTTATCTGAATAACGTATGCTTATAGATAGTTATGTGATTGCGTACCGATAAAGACAATGGAGAGCTGAAGGGCCACTTCTGCCTTATTTACCATCATAAACCTGTCATAGTCAATCCTAAGTGTGGACCAATTGGGATTCGCACCCAGGATATTTGGTTACTGAGTCGAACGTTCTACCAATGAGTCATAGTTCGTTGTCCTGTCCGCTGTGATCGGGAATAGTTATAAGTTAGTAGACGCTACGGAGTTTTTCACAAGCGGTCAAATGAATTATTAAAATCTGCCAAAAGTCTCTACTACTTAACTTTGCCCGGTAGTCATCTAGTGGATTCTAGGAAATCCTGCTTGGACAGTCAGTTGATTGTGGCAGAATTGGTGGATTCCATACGTTGCAGTAGGCTGGGTGGGTAGCTTTACCCAAGTGTTATAAAACTCATGGCTCCCGACGGGGACCTTGTAGCTCAGTTCGTAAGAGTATTGGTTGAACCGAAGCATTTCCCTTGCTGGCATGGATTTGTATCCAACCGAGGCCACCAACTTTATTCCAAATGAGTTAAATGAAATATTAATTACATTGGAAGAGTGCTCACCGATCAGATTACAGGACATGCTTGTCCCGTTGTACCTTAGGGTTCAATCTAGAGCCCTTGCATGCGCTCGCATAGTGACTAGTAACATATGCATACGATAGAGTACCGACAAAGATTGAGCTCCAAGGTATAAGGGACGAGCATGTTCCGTAAATCGATCGGTGAGCACCATCTCATCATGAATAATATTCCTGTTCGTCACCGAAAGGACAAAGAGTCCGAAGCTCATTGGTAGAGCATTTGAAGCAATGAACAAAGAGCCTGGGTGCGAATCCATTTTGGTCAGCACTTAAGATTGAATATGACGGGCTGATAGTGGCTAATAAGCCAGTAATGGTAATTCCACTCTCCCTTGCCATTTTTGGTTATCATAAAAGTCGCTATCAGATCACCGCTGGGGCTCTAGATTAAGCTTTAATGCACAAACAGACGAGCATATCCCACAGCTTAATCAGTGAGCACCACTTTAACATAAATTGAATTCTATTTCCGTTGCGGAAATTGTTAAGAAATTAAAGTACGACGAGGAAAATTGCAATCCTATGATCTCGGCATTTCTAGCCCTTTCTTTCGGGAAGGGTTAAGTAATGCTACTGAGGCACCCCAGACAGCTGCTGGTCTCCGCTGTGGGTCACGGGTTGCTTCCTTGGGAGGCAACCCGAGAGAGCCTGGGCCGCCTACGGGCTTGCATGTAGCTCTCTCCGTAAGACTAATGAAGGTGGGAGGAAGGGAGAGAGGGAGATAGGGTGGACAACAGAATCACCGGGTGTGGGGACAAGTAGAACACCGGACATTCTCACCTGGTTTTCCCCGCCAGTCGAGGCGGTTGCCAGGCTATGGTCACTTGACAGAGCCTCGTTTTGAGGAGCCACGATAGGATTTCAGTCCCGGGAAGGGACTGTCCGGAGCAAACCCCACTTGCACAAGGCAAGTACCGTGATCGCATGCTATTTTAACGCTGAGTCCACTTAATAAACACCCTCACACCCAAGGCATTCCTGGTAATGGAGCAATGTCTGGACGTTGGCAATGGCGGTCAACGTTCTGCCATGACCCTAGAATGGAATGTGAGGGATTTTGTTTTGTTTCCAAACTTTGCTCTATGGCCCCCTCAAGAAGTCACAAAGAAACGAGGACTAACCTGTTGAAAAGTGATGTCTATGAAGACAAAATTGCCTTACATGGCATTTCTGACTTTTTAATCCCTTAAGAAACTGGGATTGCCTGAAATATGAGCCACGGTGTTTCAGTCATCAGACTTTGGAGCTAGAATTACTACCACTTGCTTCACAGACTTATGTTCTGTCTAGTACCTTTATGCACATTGAAAATTGTACAGGATCGACGTTAAAAAATCCATCCTGCCTGCAGAATTTACTGGGATGGATAACTAAGGGTCTTGAAACTCAATTTGTAACCTGCAAGTTGGCTTTACGGCCATGAGCTATCAATACCTAACAAATTTTGAAAACACTCCTCTGGAAGTCTCTCCATTTTTGGCGGTTAACCTTCCCAAAATTTAACCGAAAGTTGAACGTGATTAATAGAATTCAAATTAACTAGAAATAGATCAAGCTAATTTTTTTGACATTATTAACATTAAACACATGCCTCTTAATTTTTTCGTAAAATTAATTTTATACATATAAAACGCCATTCAATTTGTGCCGGGTTAAGAGATAACCTGCACTTGCGAAAAATATGGCACATTCCCTGGATTCTGATTCTTTCTTGAATCCATCCTCAGTGACAGGGGCAGAAAAGAAGCTGTCTGTCTCTGATGACGGTTTCAAGAGAGAATCCAAAACGTAAGGTTAATAAAGCTCTTGTTCTTAGGATCATATCTCTTTCTTTGTGATTACTTCCTGGAACTTGACTCTCCATTTCTAGAAGCATAAACTGTATTCTTTGAGCTGAGTCCCCAAAAAGCCAGGTTGGTTTTCATTGCCTTGCATAAAGCAATTCCATACAACAACTTGGGAATCATATATCTCACTGGGTAATTTGTCTCTCCAATTTTATGACACTTTATTGCAGGTGTACAGTTAAAAGAGATGTTTAAAACATTTTACACAAGTAAATTTCATGACCCATTTTTCGTGGCGTGATTTTGTTTTGGGACAAAAATAATAGAAACAGTCGAAAGGCAAAATTAATAGGTTAAATGAAAAAAAGTTATCCATTGAAGCAAAGGAAAATAGAAAACTGGGCGTCAACACAACAGTAAGTTTTCAAAACAAAGCAGCCAACCTTATCAAAAAGCTTCGTTTAGCTTATGGTTGAGTTATTTTCACAAGTGAAGTTTGCCCTCTGTACGTAGGATGCTTCTAACCATCATGATGTGCGGGCTCTTTTTGTACTTCAGACGGTAGATTTTTATTCAAATGAGTGTCTTCTGTTCACTAGAAGTTTATATGAGGAAGGGCGAGGGATTTTTTTTTCAAAAGTCACTAAGACAGGCGCTCAACTAATTTGGCTACCCGTTCTTCAATATACTTGCTTCCAGCAGGAAATAAAAATTATCAAGGCAAAAAAAATACAAACAAAAGTCATGGTTTAGGCATTTAAATACGAGTGCAATTTAGGAAACCTTTTTATTTATAAATAAACTAGGTTGGATAAAATTGGACGGAATAGGCAATTTTACTTTATGCCTAAGTCAGCTACTTATTGTCTTCCACTAAGTATTAACTAGAAAATATGCAAACATATATATATATATATATATAGGTTAAAAGCATACCAAAAAGTTTTCAGATTTAAAATATGAGATATAGTAAAGTTTAATAGTGAAAATCCATCAAGTGAAACTGTTGAATGGTTAAGGGGATAAAACACAATTCCTCATCACCAAATCCCTTAAGTTAGTTTACATTTTTACCGTTTTTCCATATTTGCAGACAAATGTCAACGATGTTGGTTTAAAAAACAGTCTCTTTTCACCGATCACCTAAGCCTTTTACCCTCAAAAAGGTTAGTAAGTTAATTTCTGCAGCATTAGAAAAATTAAGTTTCACCAAATTGCGACTCCCCTTTGGCAACTGCCCTTCTAAAGATTGGCATTAAAATACACGGGTGAATAGCAAAATGTTCAGCTTATATTGTACAATTTAAAATAGTATATGACCAGTAGAATATTTTCAAATCATACAAATAATTCCGGCTATTGCGTGGGATGCTGAATGATCTGACGCATGAAATTTTTTTCACATTAATCCCATCCATTTGAAATACGTTGTCAGATGTCTAGAGAAAAACGTTTTTCCAGATATATGCAGATTAAAATCATTTTAGAATTGCTGCTGCTGCTGGTGGCAACATCAAAGTGTCAGTTTTTCGCTATATGTTAAAAGAAAAAATGTATAGAATTTAAAAGAGATTAATATTCGCACCTAAATATGAGAAACTGTTAGATTGATGAGGTCGAAACAGCTATCAAAAGAGAATGAATAATTATGCTTTACAAGGCATTAACCTAAGGTCCCCTGACACGTCATTCGCCACAACGTGGTCTTAGCATGGAAGTACAACCACTGTTTTTGTAAAGGTTTAAAGTAAAGAAAAACACATCCAACGTTTCCCAAGTTTCCAACTCAAAGGTTAAGTAACAAACAGATGGCAGTTTAATTGCAAAAGTGGACAGTAAAAAGGCGAAAATCAATAAATGAATAAGAGCCTAACTATATTCCAATGCACTCACCTTTAAACTGTTTGAGGAAGAGAATGTGTAAAAACGTATTGGTTATTTTTGAAAACTTAAAAGAAAAGGGAAAATGTTTCATAAAATAAATATGAAACACGCAAATTCAAGTAAGGTAACCTCAAAATTTTATACAGAGAGTCTTCAAACATCACAGGGATTACGTAATATATATATATATATCTTAAAGCTTAAAAATCTTCTTAACCCTTAAATATATAAGCTCAGTAAACACTTCATAGTTATTTTAACCTTAAAACTCTTACTAGCACCCTCACAGACATTTTATATGCGCTTAGGAACTGTACTCTACACTTTTAATTAAACGCAAGAAAATAAAAAGAAATTAAAAATTGCCTGAAATATCGAAAATCAGAAGAACATTTCTAGGAGAAAACGGGCGAGCTATCAAATCCGTCAAAAGCAAATCAAGAAGGGCGATAAATTACCGTGTTCGAATTCAGGGAAGGTGTTGAAGTCTTTTCGTTGACAATGCTTCTACTTAACGGGTAACCTTTTCCTTATCCTTCCACCCTGAAATCTCACACGGAAACTGAATTGCAAACCAAGGAGATATTTTTTTAAAAAATCACCGCAATCAATTAATTATAACCTTCCTTTGACCGTTGTTCTGAATATAAGCACCTAATTAAAGAAGATGGCAGGCATGAAAAACGAATCAAGCAAAAGCACCGCACTTAAAAGAATGAAATGTTAGAAAGCCCACGTAAGCGTTGAACACAAAATCAGTAGTTCGCTAAGGAAACAAGGGCAATGAGCGATGCAACTGGAAGATTAAAGGAAGGTTAAAATCTCTTAAAAAAGTCTTCAACTGAATGCAAAACATCGTTCTGTCTATTATGCACTTTGTCCCTTTCACAATACGACCTCCGTCGAGGGAATTTCATTCCGATACTTCTCCAAATTCCCTGATGCACTGTCCGGTTTTAGTCACAGGCGAAAGACTCCGTTAACAGACGAAGGCATTTTTTTCCATTTGACTAAACGTTTCGTTGATATGGTTCAGAAAAATGTTAATAGGGGCATCTAACTCTTATTCCTGGTCAAAGGCGTTGTACTACCGTCCATCATAGAATGACATACCGCATTGTAAGAACCAAAATGCCACAGTTTTGTCCATTCTTCAGAGGACGAACCTTCTTATAATTAAAAAAAAATCTCAGAAATATTTTACTTTTCTTCCCCGGTCATTTATATTTAAGACTACATCAGGCCTCTGGCCTGTGTGCAACCCCAACTGAAAATGGGGTGAGAAGCGGCTGACGGCTTCAGAGACGTTTCTCACGCACGGAAGAGCTCGCCAGAATTTAGGACCAGTTGGAGTTGGCCTCCCTTGTTGTTAGCATATGCAATGGTTTACAAAGTTGCGTGGTTAACCATTCGCTCTCAGTACCCGTCGAAGATAGTGCACCTTAGAAAGCTTGTCTTTCATTTCACTGCAATGCGTCTGGTCATGCCGGTATAGCGCCCTTACACAACTGCTTTTGTGACTGATTGGGTGGTTGCTGTTGAAGTTCAGTACCTGCGTCATATTCGTTGCTTTCCTGAACACTTTGGTCTCCGGAGCATGACAATCTTGGTGGGAATTGAAGAAATCCAAAAAGGCCACCTGGTTCTTTTCTTCTTCATCCATCGTAAATTTAATGTCAGGGAACACGGCGCTAAGACGCTCTTTAAATGTCAGCACCTGATCCCGTTTGATGACGACGAAGGTATCATCCACATACCGAGCCCAGACTTTCGGTCTGTGGTTTCGGACGACCAGTTATCCCAACCATTGCAAGACAACCTCGGCTATGAGTCTTGAAATCGGTGACCCTATTGGCGTGTCCTTCACCTGCTCGTAGATTGTTCCGTCAAACGTGAAGTACGTCTAGAGACAGAAATTCAGAAGCCGGAGGATTTGGGCATCTCCGAAACGATTTTTCATTTCATCGTATTTGTCTCTTATGGGTAATCCGTTAACCTTGACTGCAAAGTCCTGCAGAATAGAAGTAATAAGAGACATGACATCAAAGGATACAACGACGTCGATTGGTAGGAGGCTTTAAGTTTATCCAAGAATTGATAAAATCACGGTCATTCGCGACTCAGTCGTGGACGGCCAAGCTATCATCGCATTAATTACGATCTCCAGCAGTGATTGCAATAGCTGCTTATTGTAGAACGCATGTGGTCGCGGGTTATCTACGTGCTATAAATACTGTCCACCTTGTGCTACTGTTTCTGATGATGGGTTTGAGAGAAAATCCGAAACGTCAGGCCAATAAACACCACGTTTCATTGATCACATCTTCTTCTTCTGAACAGAACGGAGAGTGAGCCTGAGAAACAGCTGCCACTTCCAAGAGAGGCAGCAGGCGCGCAAATTACCCACTCCTAGTATGGGGAGGTGGTGACGAAAAATACCGATGCGGGACTCTTATGAGGCTCCGTAATCGGAATGAGTGAACTCTAAATCCTTTCATGAGGGTCAATTGGAGGTCATGTCTGGTGCCAGCAGCCGAGGTAGCTCCAGCTCCAATAGCGTATATTAAAGTTGCTGCAGTTAAAAAGCTCGCAGTTGGATCTTGGTATCACTGTCGCCTGCTAGTCCTCGGCTGATTGTGTCGGTGTAGATGGGACCTTGCTTCGCTCGGTGTCCCTTGCCCAGGCATGGTTATGCTCGAGTTGATGTGGCGGTGGTGTCACCTTTTAGCCATGTCTGTGGTGAAATACCCGTAGGTTTAGGCGAGCGTCAGGCGGTGCTCTGAGAAAGTAGGGTCCGTCGGCTCGTCTGCATGTCTTTGGATGCCCTTAAAAAGGTGTCTATGGGCGGATGGCACGTTTACTTTAAACAAATTTGAGTGCTATAACCAGGCCGATGTTGCCTGAAAAGTTTTCATGGAAGGTTAAGCATTGTTCACAAAAAATATCGGCACCTTTCCTGAATTTCTGTACATCCCATTATTCACTTCCACGACTTATATTTTATCTTTTAGATCGGTGTTGTATTTTTAAAAATAATTTATTTTTGGTAACGCATCTGTGCCCTTAATAGTTCATAGGACATTTATTTAAGTGTGGCATGTTTTGGTCGACAATTGCACGCCTTTTTCCTGGTTGCTATGTCTATTGCTTGAAGTTTTCCAATTTTCCTAATTTAGGGCATTTAACCTTATTACACTCAGAATACGAATGATAAGGAGCAAATCTCGGAAACTGAAAAAGTGAACCATAATCGGATACTTCCAGGCCAAATTTATGACTTTAAAGTTGATTTATCCATGACTGCGGAGCTAAACTCGACGGCCTTAAGAAAAACTAACGTTCTGATGAAAATATTTGTTACATTTTAATTGAATTAGTAAATAAAGAAATGTAGGGACATTAGTATGGGTAACTTTTGTATAAAGAGAGAGACGCAGAACGCAGTTTCGACCCGTAGGAATACGTAAAACGCTTAAATCGGCAAATGGCTGATAAACATTTTTCACACCAGATATCTTCGCCTGAAGCAGTTCTTTGAAAGCAATTTCCGAAAACTCTAACCTGCACAAACGACTATTCTAGTTGATTTTTCGGATGCCATCTTCAGGTCATGCAACTGAATATATTCAGCCAGTATAATGCTTATGGAAGTGGAAAAATTGCTTAAATAGCTATTTGTTCACATTTTTATTTACTCAAATGACTTAAGAATTCTAACCCACAAGTCGACATGCTACCATTTATAAATAATCATGTGATTAAGGCATGCGCAGTTCTTGCTAACATCAATCTCTGAGTGAATAGGTTTTCTATTTAAAGGCATGTTTCAAGATATTCACCACATTTTGGTTAATTTCCTACATGCATAGGCGCATATTTCAAGGTGCTTGTTCTTTTGGTAAATGATTTGGATACCTTTCTTTTTTTCTATTGTGTAGTTGGAGATTTGGCCATAAGTAAATTAAGCCGTGTGCAAATTGTGCATACTCATAAGCAAACTGGCTGTTCAAGCATTAATAAGCTTACTTTGACAAGGCAACATGTTTCCAGAAATGTCAAGCAGGACGTCGAAAATTGATACAGACGTAGGTAGCCTCATGTTACAGGTGGCCTTCCGTTGAATTTCAGGGGGCTAGCTATTGTCCTGTCGTAACTCAACCTCACCTGGAATTGAAGGCATGGTAACAAGTGTTAGCGGAAAACACATAGTTCCAAGTCATAACGGTTTCAGAAGTTACAGAAATGCCATTTTCGGGGTTAAGAGGGAAGGATCTAGCCTTAATTACTTTCGCTGATGCATGGTAACGCAACATGACCCAGCATCTAGACCAAGAGTTCTGAGATATTTTTTTCCGGACACAAGTGACCTCAATCTAAACAAAACCAAGGAGGCACGCAGCAAGCAGTTTAATCCTGGCAAAAAGTCCTAAAGAATACGCTACATTCTACTATATTTACCAAACTGCCATTTCAAGTAGACTAGACGGACGACTTAGTAAACAATCACCCGAGGAAACGGGTAACGCAGATAGTCTCAGCTGTCAGGGTGGAAACACTGTTCTCTAATAACAACAGTCAGTTACCGTCACACACCACTCCGTTCAGTTCTGCCGACGGAGCAGGCCAGCTTTCTTGGATGTGAAGGTGCTTCTACAAAACATGAGTGAGCGTCTTCTAACGTGACTTGATAACAGTATGATGAACCCAAGGAAAACATTCAATTTTACCCTGGTTATTTTTAGTTTTCACGAGTTTGATACAAGAAAATTACCAGAAGCCGTTGCGATTTCGGACACCGCACCAACTGGTTTCATATTTATAGAAAACTTTGCTCTATATTTTCCACTGCCTAGAGCCAAGTAAATTGAAATTTCCAGATTGATAAAAGAAATGAAATGGTTTATCAACTAAATCCTCGACGTCTAACATTTGTCCACTTTGTCCTCCGCCCATGAAGACGACAAAGGGCTGGCTAAGTGACATACTTCTACCTTCCTATATCCTTTCTGACATTTCTAAACCCTACTTACGGACCAATTTTCATGTATGCTACTTCCATATTAAAATAATTTACCTTATTTTATTGATTAATCTCGAATTTGACGAATAATTATATATTACAGGTTGCATTCTTTATGAGTTATTAAAAGAAAGTATTGAGTGATTTCGACGGGAAATATATGCTTGAATAGGGTTGCAGTATTTCGTTTTCGTATTTCGAAATTTAAAATATATTTCAGTCAGAACAGAATAGGGGCTTTTGATTAAATTCTTTTTTATCCACTTGTTAAATCTAAACTCAGTAGGACCCGTTCACATTGATTCTTGATTCCCAAAAAAATTCGAATAATATTTGGGAGAAAACAGGCCTAAGAACATTCTCTTTTGTACTTATTTAGATGTAAATCAGGTCTTTTTCAAGTAATGTATTTTTAAAAGGACCACCATTTGGATTTGGAAAAGTCTTGTAATGGAAATAAAATGGAAGAGCTATCAGTTGTTCCGTAGATTGATCTGAGTTTGAAGGCTTAGATTAATGAACCTACTGCTCTGATGCTCACGCCTCCATCTTCTTTACAATAATAACCTGGGCCTCACATATTTGTCTCTAGTTGTAAGTATTTCCCTTCCCTAATAATTTTGAACATAGCTTGTTGGCTGATAGGGAAAATATCCAAATCCCAGGAACTGATGACTTAGTGTGTCTTTTCGTTATTTTGTCCCTCTTTAGTCAAAATATGAAAATTGCTGTAACCTTGGATCAGTAAACATTTGATCGTCAACCGGAAACCAATGGAATGCACAGATGGAGTCAGTAGCCTTTTTCCTTTTCAGAAATGTATAAATCGTTTCCTTTTCAATGCCTTTTTGATCAAACAAATCTGGAAAAACGGCTGACCTCTCAGTCCCACACCTTAGCAGGACAAGAAAATTTATTTTAAGTTGAGGTTACCTCCTTGATGGCCTGTCCAATTTTTGGTCCTTGCAGTACTTCTCATTCGGGTGGAACCTATGCTGCATGCTCAAAACCCTTTCTGATGCACAGCATGCCGGAAAATATAAGTGTCGTTTTTAAGTAGCCACTTATCCAGCGGCATACTCAAGGTCTTCGGGTTTTCTTTTGGAAGGGGATGCACACACAATTACTATGCGTGTAGCTCATAAAGCATGCTCTCACTCTGCCTCTAACACATACTAAAGAATAACTCTGAAATCGTTCCAACTCCATCTCCTAAATTTAAAAATAAAAATAATCGATCAAAGTTAAAAACAGGAACGGTAAATATACTGAAGAGATTAGTGGTTTGCTTGGAAATAACCATGTGCTAAAGAACGGTTATGTTGACCACTTAACCTCAGATTATAGCACCATGTTATATGTAAGCCGTGCAAATAAATGCATAAAGGATAATATTAATGACCAAGCTGAAATATAACTATGTGTTGAACCTTAGTTCTATTTAGGGCACTTTGAAGTCAAAAATTGATATGTGACGCTGTGCACCTAGAATAGCATGAATAAGTTGTTTAACCGAATTTATCCTGGGACACATGCGAGGTTAGTCTACATTTGTCCTGCATATTAGTCGGTTAACTGAAAAATTTGAAAAGGTGCCTGAAAAGAGGGTGGAGATAGTCCAGCTAGTACGTAACCATAAATATATCTGCATTTTTCTACGAGAAGCAAACATTTTAATGCACAATTACTACATTTGCCTTCAGCGACCATGAAGGGATATGATGTGCAATGCCATTTTCAGTTTTTTTGTGAAAACATATGGCTTCTGCACATTTACAGTTGAAAAGGCTGTTTTCGTTTAATAATTGACATGGAAACTTTGACACAAGAACAGTTATTGAAAATAATTTCCTGCGCTTTATGTATTCAACGGAAAAAGTCATTTCCAAAGACTGGGTTTTAATCTTATCTGATGCTAAAAAAATCGAAAAATCTCGTTTCATAAATATGTAGACGCTGTTATTAACAAATACTCAAACGACAGTCCACGATTGCCTTTTTTTGAAGGGGAGGACAAAGTTTTGACCAACCTAATGCATTAAAATGATTTACTACCGTTCAACATAAGGGGTTTTCAATGTCAGTTACCCGTTTTCGTAAAAGGATGCTGGGAAACGTTTACGAATATTTTGATAGTTGGTAAAATTAATGTAACTTATGAGGGAGGAAATTTTTTCACATAGTAACATGTCACGTTGATTCGGATGGTTTACGTATTTTAAGCATTCTATGTTTTCGAAAGTTCTCTAGAACAACTCAAGAAGGAGCAGAATGTATCTTAAAATATTCACACTCGACATCCGTACAAAACCTCTCTGCATAGCTGGCAAAGCATTTCGGTAGACAAAAGGTGTTATATTTCATGACTAAGCTTGTAATATTTGTTCATGGTCAGGATTCAAGAGTTTATCAAACAAAAAACATGCTTTAAACAGTATTTTCCAGTTTTACGATCTAAACTACTGTGACCTTATAAGTCAGACTTTTTTAAGGCATAAAGCTTGATGATTCTAAAAAATATAATGACGATTTATGCAGAAAATAGAGTTTGAGCTCAAAGTGCGAGGACCTTTCTTTTTCAATTTCTCATCTGCAAATCTGCAGAGCAATAGGCAAAAACCTACGGGTTAGCCCTCTGGTACTTATAAGAAAAAGAATATCGTTCGAATGTAAGCCTCCATCGTATTCACATACAAATTATAAAGTTTTCGTAGTAAGACAAATTTAGGTGACATTATGCTTTTAACGAAATGTTTGCATGCATCGCTTTTCGTTAGGAGATCCAGATTGCAAAATGCTGGTTTACTTCAATATATATTCTGCTTTTGCTTTATAATGTTTTACATGCGCAGCTAGTTAATTTACGTTCCTTCTTCGTGTAGTCTGGCTTAAATGAGCTGATAACCTCCCGGTATCTTCCATCTCCTAAAAACTAACAAGTAAGGATAAAATTAAAATAGCCTGAAGGGCAAAGTTAACTTGCCCAATGGCAACATATTTCTTTTCATGGTCCTCAGCTTCATTTTATTTATACTCACTTTGGAGCAAAAAATCTCGATAACTGACAAAAAATGACTCTTAAGTTTTTCTTGCACAGAAACTTGAATTTGAGTGTGTATTTTTTCTGAAACTGTAAATATCTTCATTTTTGTAGTTGCAATTTAAGAAAAGAAAATGTATGGTGCCACATACTTCTCCTTTCACAAATACACCCTGCTACAACAGAGTGTACTTCTACTTTCATATTTAGGGTTGAGGTTAGAGTTAGGATTGAGATTAAGACTAAAGTTTGAGTTAGGGTTAATGTACGGCTTAGGTTAAGGTTGGGATCAAGTTTAGTTTAGGGTTTAAGTATGAGTTATGAATAATTTTAGTGTTAGGGCATGACTCAATATTTTTTGGTCACGTAATTTTGCGAAAGTTCAAGTCTATTACAGGTTAATTTCTTAATCCCACGTCTTACCCTTTCATCTGCTATGTTCATTGGGAAGTTGTGGGTTGTGGTGTTCTTTTTTTTCACCACAGCTTCCATTAGCTCGATTTATATCGCGTCACTCAAAGTGATTCAAACCTAAAGTTAGTTTAGAAGTCTAACTGGTCTTGACAACCACGGTGGGTTGGACTGATTAATCATTCAGTTACGACACCCTTAGTACGCATTTTAAATTCTTTTTATGTACAGCTTGTGAAATAAGACGCCATAGACACTCTATAGGTAGAGTTAGGGTTGGGGTTAGGATAAGTGTTACATTTAGGCTTAGGATTAGGCTGTTGTGTACGTAGGCGTCTAATAAGTCTAGTTCAAGGCTAAAAAGTCAGCTCCCCTGAACTAGGACGGTAGGCATATAGGTTTCTTTTCATTGCCACCGTGATACTATCCTAATCCATCCTTTAATCTGCTCAACCCCGTTGCCAACGTTCCCGTGTTACACGCCTACCTATTCAGTGCGTTAGTTAGGAGGGTCGTGCAAGCCCTCGTTGTTCCTACCTTATCCAACTGAATCCCATGGAGCCAATCCTTATGTAAGAGCTGTGTTCTACGTTTATTCACCCAATACTTTCAAAACTTCAAATCTAGCTGTTGCTCAATTCCACATAGATAAACCACGTTCTTTGACAGATCACTCTTCATTTTATTATTTATTTGAGTAAACCAAGTGCACAAGACTCATGAGCTGCTCAAAATGAAATAATAAGATAAAAACTAAGGGGCATTCGAGCATGGAAACCAGGGGGTTGACAGATTCTTTGAAATGTGTACCTCTTCTCCACTGTGAGCCAATTTTTTATCACCGAGAATAAACCGGATTTTATCGTGGTTTGCTGACAGGTGCATCTTCTTTCTTCTGAAATCAGCTGTGCACCATCTGTTAGATTTTGTACTTGGGATTAGTATTTTTTGTCAGATTCTTCTTCTTTTGACTGATAAATTGATATCCACTGGGAATATTGCCAACAGATTCACTGCGGCTTTGTTAGCATATTCATTCTTTTAGAAAGGTTCTTTGACGGAAATTCAGAATGTATCAAATTTTTCACTGGAACCCTTGAAATCTGCCGATACGTAGCCCTTTTGGAAGAGGGATCTGCCCGACATAGCAACTCTTTTAACTCATGACGAGAATGGTTATGAGGTATGCCAACTGTGAAGTTGGCGGATTAACCCCTACTCTACATCGTGCAAATAGCCAAAAACAAAACTTGTAGGCATGAAAACTGGCAAAAAACGCTCTCAAAGTAAGGTATTGTAGTTACATTTTGCTTGAATTGCATTTTACTGTCTTTTTCCCAGTGTCTCCTGATCCCATCCGCCTATGCTTATTCCTCTTAATCATCCGCACTCTTGGCCCACTGATGGGCAGGCCTTTTTGCTGGGCCTTGCCTTCGGAATAAAAGCGACCTCGCGCAAAAGTCAATTATCCCGAGATAAGAAACACCCGCAGAAATGAAACTTTTGAATGTATAACTTTAAAGAAGAAGGGTTAACGATGTGATTATAAGATATTTGGGCAGCATATAACAATACAGCGGGAGAACAACGATTCCCTTCCAAGATAAACGAATTAACTGAGAAGCGCGAGCTTTATTTGATCAAGTTATCTTATGTGTGCTAGGTTCTCTCTGAGAGAAGAACTAATACTCCCTCACAAACAAAATTAATTCTTACGTTTTTCTGTCTGGTGTCCATTGTGGTTGAAAATCCCTGTTCACAACAACCTTTCAGGAAGAACAATAGCTAGTTTTTTGTAAGAGCTGTCCATTGAGGTAGTCAAAAGGTGGCTGGTGTTGTTTGCGTATTTTTATCTTTAACCCAGAAAGTAGGTCATTGCTATTAAACTCTGAGCAGTTGGAATTCATACAGGAGGCTGTAGGTCACAAGAAGAGGAAAATGTGACCGATTCAACAGGACAGTTAGTGGCCTGAGGTTTCGGATTCTCCCTAGAATTAATCAGTCGAGACAGTCGCAAATAATGGTGAGTGAGAACACAAAAACATAAGGTTAATAAACGTCTTTTTTTCAGGGATCGAATATTCCTTTTCTTCTTAACTACTTCGTTGAACTCGCATTTTTGCTTCGATCAGCTCCCAGTCAAACACATTCTTCCTTCGAAAGTATCGAATGCTGCTTACAAGGAGAAGGAAAGATTTTAAAAACGTCATCTTACTACTTGCTTGTTTTATCCTTGTCCGCCCTACCTGGAACCACCTAGCAGTGTAGTGGTTTATAACACTTTCAAGTCAATGACATAGATACAACTAATATTGCTCTAGTGTATGGTATTAACATAAAAACCACAATTTCATTCCATACAGGGTGGAACTTTTTAAAATTTGATTTCTACAACCGATGCGAAATATTATTTAATGGAAAACAAGCCTTTTTAGACAGAAATTTTGATTTGCTGTGGAGAAATAATGTGGTATACGTGTTAAATATGGTTGGTAAAATAGCCAGAAGTGACAAATATCTTCTGAATTTTTCGATCCTTCCTGTTAGTTATTATTTTGTGGAGGAAGTTTTTGAATTTTCGCTAGTCAAAATGTATTACTACAGGATGTATAAATATAAGCTGCTAATTAACGCTCCACCTTTCATTTTAACATTTTTAACTTTTATTCGGACTGTTACTAAGGTAAACCGAACATCTCTTCAACTCGCTTTCTACAAAAATATAATAATCCCTTTTGCGGATAAGTCTTTAATCTTGGACGTCTGGTGTCCTGGTCATTTATTTTTCGGACTATTGAAAGCATTTTTTCTTTTGTAATGCACAATTTCATGTGTTAGTTTTTCACGTTGACTTCAATTTTTTTCCGATTTTATTATCATATCATAAAAGTTGCCGAGAAATGGTTTTCAAACACCCTCGCCCTACATTCAGCGCTCATGTTAGCATGTTTTGAGATATTATCGGAAAACGTAGTTTTATCCAGTTCACTGAAAGTTAGGTCAAACTTTGAAAATAAAGTGCAACATTATGTATAAAAGTTATATTCTGGTGCAAGAGAAAATGACGGTTCCCAGCCTTAAATTACTGAAAGAGAAGATAGCGGAAGGACCCACCTAGGCAGTACAAAATAACGTTAAGGATGAACGTAGAAACATAACACCTAAGAGCACTCCAATCACCGAAGGACGTCATTTGGATTGATATCATCGGTCTCGATTCTGCCAATTATTTTATACCATTTCGGAGACCTAATTAAACACAAAAAGCCATCAAGATTAATAGCTTTCCTTCTTAAATACTTCTCATATGTTAAATTAGCTACTTTTAGTTCTGTCCTACCCGTTAATAACAGAGATTTTATTGATCCTTTAGGTCCGTCAGAGGCCACTGGATGTTTTGGGATAGCAACAATATAGTTCGAAGGCATCGCCGAATTAACTGAAGAAACAAAGGAAAGATATGTGATTTCGCCAGACTTTCATTTATCTAGCCACACGTTTGCTACACTGACTACATGTTTTAAACTATTAATTTAAAATTGCCCTGGCGCGTGGAGGTAAAGACTGTGATTATGTCATGACTGCGGAATTAAATGCAGTTTGGTTGATAAAACCGCCTGGAAACTAAAAACTTCGGGTGTATTTGTGTTTTATCACTTGCAATATTTTCAATTTGAGTCGATGTGGCCTTGCGCTAAATGCCAGGAAAACACCTATTTCCATGTCCTTACCCTAATCTTAACGCTAACACGAATCCGTCTGGAAGTTCATTCAATATCACTTCAAATATAGAGGTTTCTACTCCCACGTTCTATTGAAATTTACATAGGTTATTGGTAAAAGCGTTAGCCGGAGAGGAGTATTTCGGGTTAGCCCATGAGTACTCATCCTATATATCTTCATAGTGGATCGTCAAGGAGAAACTGTTGATTAAGCAACTCCTTAGACAATATATTTTAAATGCATTTTTTCTCAAGTATTTTATCTTCACCAGAGTCAGAGATAGCATCAACTATTTCACTTACGAGCACATTGGCGATTAGGAGGGAGAGTATAATCTTTCTCTTGGCTTTGTCTCAGCAACTAGATGGAGATATGTCCTGTGGCATGCGTATGAATTACTCTGGTAATCTGTTTGAAATAGCTCAATTCATAACTGCGGAAGTGTTCATTTGTGATTTTTATGAGGCCAGGTAATGGCAGAAAATTCAAGTGAATAAATTACTATCCTTTAAAATGTTGTTTGATGATGAAACCAGCTGTGGTAAATTGCGTTTAGAATTTGGTGATTTGTACGTGAGGTTCGTGTGCTTGCTAAGCTACAATGACACCTATAATATCAGTGGCTTAACGAACATTCAATTTGAGCGTGCCTGTTTTAACTTAACAATCTTCTGATCTGTGCACTACGAATTATTCTTAAAAGTACGCCTGAATATTTTTCAAAGCCTTTTTATGCGAAAAATGATTCCGTGTCTCACATACATGTATAAAATAAATTTTAAAAAAATGTTCAGCCACTGCAAAATCGAGCAAGGAAACATACTACGAGAGCTTCAGGTTAATCATCCGGATATTGACACGGAAGGTCAGGTTCAATCTTCAGAGTATTTCCGGGCCTCACAGCATTTAAAGGTTGTTGCTCGTGCTGACGACCTGGTGTCTAAGAGGGTATTCCGTGTGGGTTGCAGCCCAGGCTAATGGTGGTTATTCTGCTGCAAATAATTTCACTGTTAATCGACCGGGGCGGCATACGCTGGTCAGCACCGCTTGCCCATACCTGCATCGTCCGCGTTTGTTGTCACAATGTCACTCATCGCGTGCTCGCTCCTTGTCTACACTTTAGGCAGTAGGTGATTTCTATGCTACTGCAGGTTGCTCTGCCCAGAGTGCACGCCTTGGCGTGCTATTAACTATGCTGCAACGATGTTTGAGAGCACACAAGTCGAAGGAAAATAAACCAAGTAGTTCTAATCAGGCGTCGAAAATAAATACTAGGCGAAGCCTTCCTTACATTAAGAATGTGTCCGAACTCGTCGAAAGAACCTAAGGTAGCACAAAATTCATGTGGCACACAAACCGACAACTACTTTGCGTACCCAGCTCGTCCACCCACAGGATCGGGTCAACTATTTGGACAACAAAGAAGTCATCTACAAGATCCCGTGTGAAGCATGTGATACCATGTATTGTGGTCAGACGGGAAAATCCGCCTCTACACGCATCTATGAACATCAGTTGGCAGTAAAGAGGCGGGACCATCTGGCCCAAAAGGCTATGCATACCATAGACACCCGGCTCCCCTTCGCTTGGGATAAACCTGGGATTGTTGCCGCCTGTACCTTCAAGAAAGGTCGAGATTTCCTCGAGGCGATGCACTCAGATGAGTCATGCATTAACAGGCATATCGAGTTGGATGCGGCGTACAGAAATCTCAAGGATAAGTGGAAGAAACGAGAACCAACCAGGACAGGCTGATACACACGGTGGCCGCTCAGTGGCACAAATGTCACGCCGTTATCGATTTTTTTTCGCGCAGGTACGATGTTAACTGTTTTTGTTGGATTCGCTACCCGCCTGCGTCTGACGACGACCCGGAGAACCGGTGTTGAAAATTTCTGCAATGAAGCTCCTTTTCCCATAGAACGCATATATATAGATGGTAAAGAATGAAGGCTCATCGAAAAATGAAGTTGTATTGGTGAATTTTCAATTTGGTCCATCAACCCGTCGTCAGAGGAAATGAACAGAGGAGAAAGTGAAATGTTCAGACAAGTTAATTTTACAAGCCAGACAATGGCAGATAGCCAACCGATGTGAGAGGGATAGGCACATAATTACGGTAGGATTTGAGCAGGGCCGGGGGAACTGTATCGGGAAAGGGGGATGTCGATTAAATGCGACTCCAGACGGTGGACTTAACGGTCGTCGATGCGGGGTTGAGACAGAGGTGAGAGCGCCGATGTTGGAGGTGGTAGGAGGTTCAGCTGTGGTTCGACGTGTATGGGTGACGGCTGGCGAGGGAGTGAGATTGTATATGGTCCAGCGTGGATTAGCGACTGTTATGAGGTTGTGGACGCAAGTCAGTGACATATATATATATATATATATATATATATATATATATATATATAT
>WEDG01008247.1:0-111921 GCA_017591395.1 Schistocephalus solidus
GATGATGATAAATGTATCATCAACGTATCGCAACCACAATTTTGATTAACATCAGGGAGAGCTATCGATTCCAATTGCTGCATTACCGCTTCGGCCAGTAAGCCGTCATCAGCCAGTCATACCCAATCCCAAGTGTGGCACATCTGGGATTCGAACCCGCGACCTTTGGTATTTGAGTCAAACGCTCTACCATTAAGCCACGGACTCGTTGTTTTTGTCGGTTGTGATCGGGAATATGATGATAGTGTGGGCTCACCGATCTGCTTAAGGAACATGTATGTTCCGTTGTGCCCTGGAACTGAGACTAGAGCCCTCGCAGGTGGTCGCATTGCGACGTGAAGCGTAAGATGAAATTGAACCGACAAAGACAAGGGAGACCGGAATGGCCATTTCTGGCTTATTAGCCGTCATCAGCCAGTCATACCCAATCCCAAGTGTGGCACACCTGGGATTCGAACCCGCGACCTTTGGTATTTGAGTCGAACGCTCTACCAATGAGCCACGGGCTCGTTGATTTGTCGGTTGTGATCGGGAATATGATGATAGTATGTTGCTCACCGATCTGCTTAAGGAACATGTATGTTCCGTTGTGCCCTGGAGCTCAGACTAGAGCCCTCGCAGGCGGTCGCATAGCGACATGTAGCATATGTTGTTAAAAATGGAACCGACAAAGACAAGGGAGACCGGAATGGCCATTTCTGGCTTATTAGCCGTCATCAGCCAGTCATACCTAATCCCAAGTGTGGCACACCTGGCTGATTGGCACTGGCATGATTTGATACTGCCTTGTTCACCGAGCTCCTTGTCCACTATATAATTCCCTGTGTGCTAAAGAGCGTTTGTCTCAAACTGCAATTAAATAGCCATCCCCGCAACCTATATCTTTTTCTAAGTCGACTGCTTCCTCTCATCTCCAAGATGGTATCTATTTCCTAAACTGAAGTCTCGGTACTTACAAATGGTTGATTTCAGCGACGCAACTTAATCTCCTTGCCTAGGACGTCATACACTGCGTGAAATTCTGTCAACCCTACAGTCCAGACCCACGATGACAGGATTTTTCCAGGCGATTGAAACTCTTGCTGCCTGTACTGAGACAACAAAGTCTGTGCTGGATGGTTGTATTGCTTCCCTCTCAAGATCCGACGATCTGCAAGCCTTTGCCGGTCTGTTACAGTCCTGCTTCAACTCCCTGGCTGTCGTCTCGGCGCCCTCTTCACATCAGCCCGAAGCCGAGGCCGAGGATATACCGGACACCGATGTCGAGTCCACGGCTCTGCACTGGCTACGTAGGGCAGAATCAGTCTTCCAGATCTATTCCCGCGTCTTTGGAGGTGCCATTAGAGGCCATGCGCCCGAGTGCTGGGAAAGTTTGGGCTTCTTTGACAGCCTCGATTTCAGCAGTCCGACGGGCAAAGACACCACCGAGCTGATCAAGGAGCTTATGTTTGAGACAAGCTACACAACCACTCTATTTATGCTCGCTCAGGTAAATTTACGTAGAGGATCTTGTCTGTATGTTTTTGTCATTGCTCTCGATTACTTAGCTGACTCCTTGTCGTTCCTAACCCATCATAACAGTTGCGGCATGAGATGCAGTACATTACGCCTGAGTGCTTCTTGGAATTAAATTAATCTTCTACTTACGTGTGTATATTAAGAGAACATTCCATGCGCTAAATGTCTTTATTGGTAAAGACACCACCGAGCTGATCAAGGAGCTTATGTTTGAGACAAGCTACACAACCACTCTATTTATGCTCGCTCAGGTAAATTTACGTAGAGGATCTTGTCTGTATGTTTTTGTCATTGCTCTCGATTACTTAGCTGACTCCTTGTCGTTCCTAACCCATCATAACAGTTGCGGCATGAGATGCAGTACATTACGCCTGAGTGCTTCTTGGAATTAAATTAATCTTCTACTTTCGTGTGTATATTAAGAGAACATTCCATGCGCTAAATGTCTTTATTGGTATATTCTAATATTGAATTACGATTTGTATCAGATCTCCCTTTGAAATACTGGTGAACATTTCACGATTTTCAAGCGCTTGGCCATAGATGTAAATTCTGTCCTATGCGTTCATCAAAACCTTTAAAATAAGATAGCTCTTAAAAGTATTTAACGAAGTTACGAGTTTTTGGATCTTCGTTCTACTGTAGATGACCGTTAAACTCATATTTGTAGATCCACCCAAACATTAAAACTAATCGCAGAGACAAATGAACGTCCACAACGCAATATATATGCCTATGATCAATTAAGAAACTTTCTATAAGGTACCTCTTTTTTTAAAGAGGTATCTTGAGGTTGATAAATCACGTTTAAATATCTGCCTAATTTTTTAAAAAGTTAAATCAAGATGAAAATAAGGAATTTTGACCGGTTTTTGACTTTCTTGAAAATAAATGATCCATTTTCTTTCGAATATGAAAGAACTCACTTTTGGCTTCATATTGGAACATTTTCCGCTGTATTTGTCTACTTTAGTGCCCCGTTCTAAGATTTTAAATGCACACCACAGTTGGCGAATATATACTATTATTTAGCGAAAACTGATAATCTTCTGTCCATTGCGTTTCTAAATTCCATACTAGCGGAAATTATATTATAAAAAATACCTTATTCCATGCTTCCAATTTAAAATAGCCTTTATTCATATCAATCTTCTAGACTATCTGTATGTATGTTGTAATCGTTCCGCATTGCCTCCATATTAAAACAAAACACACTGGCAAACAAGTGTTTTTGCGCTTTGCGGCAAAAAAGCAGTTTATTAGGCTGAATTATTTGCTTGTTTTTGAAAAAAATGCGATTCCTCACACTTTCCTTCATCTCCGATAGCAGAAGTGATGCATTTGGAAACTTTCTTACTTGTATTAATTTTCTTTTATAGCCCAATGCACAAAAACTATGACTTTGCTCTGCAATACGAAATAGTATAGGACATTTCTCGAATGCCCGGCAACCTCCGATTTCGCCCAAATCTTGTCTGTTTTCCATAAACATACTGCAGTTAACATACAGCGTTCTTTGGCAAAAGGCATTCTGAGCCTCAACTCAACTCAACAAATAAAAATAACAATACTAAGTGAGCGCTTAACTTCTCAATCAAGTTTTCAGAAAACATTGCAGGAGTACTGTTTGACCTCAAGGTAACGGTTTCGCCTTCCTGCAGATGCAGACACTAAGTTCATTTTTTTAAACGCCACTTCGAAATTTGGGGCTCATTTTGTTGCCTGGATTACACACTGATGTGTGCAACCACAGAGCCTTACACGTTCGTGCATTGAAGTCGAGTGAAATTCACCCGTACGCAATCTGTAGTTAATACCGGTTATTTCTGAAAATCCATCCGGTTCATTGCGTCTCGAGTCATCTGCCAAGCAGTTGGGCAGTGCATATTTTCGGTTTTATTAGAGTCTGATTTAGTCCCAAAACGAGAGGTTTTCAATTCTGGGACGTTACCTGACTCTGGAGTCGCCTAAACCCCCTTGGAGGTATAATCCCCTGTTGCTCAAACGAAGTAAAAACGTCGCAATTCCGCCTCTGACGTCGCACCTGATCGTCAAAGTCATCCGTTGAGGCAAGAGCACGCGAAATAAACAAAAATCTCGATTAAAACACCCGGTTTTATCTTCTCAGAAGTCTCCTATTTGCAATCTGTTCATTTTTACTTACAGAATTCAATTGCTGATTGCTATTTAAAGGTTTTAAATGCGATAAAGGAAGGAGGTCTTCGTGAGCGCACTGCGGGGAGGTATTACGAAGAGGCGACCAGGCCGCAAAGGGAGCGAACACCAGTAGCATATGTATGCCGAGAAAGGTTGCGGAAGGCAAGACAGTAGATATTTCGATTTCGCTCATGTTCTCTATGGCGATTAATATTCCACCAAACGTATGCGTTTGGACACATACAGACGGCGACTGATCTCATGAAACTAAAGTAGGAAAGATTACCAAAGTGGGATTGTAATTTGGCATGATATTTTGGATGTGCCAGGATGCCTGGCTTTTGAAGGCAATTCTTTTCTTGAGTCTTATCTTCCGGTGCATTCGCGTTAAGTCTGCAAGCCGTATGCTTTTGTGTAGGGGGAAGCGTACATTTCTCCAGGTCATTAGGGAGATATCACATCGTGCTCATAACATTTCGCACTGGATGTGGAGTATGCCGTGTTTTTCGTTAAACATTAATAACCGGATAGATACGATACTACTTGAATCAACATTGGACGGTCTTCAAGAAACTTTTTACAACCAAAGGATACCCCTTCTGTGTGTGTGAAGAATTTAAAGGAGAGGTAATTTGCTATCGAATGAGCATAAGATATGATATTTTTGCAAGTGCTTTCTGTAAAATGTATTTCAATTTATAAAGTATTCGCAAAAAAATATAAAAATACAGATTACTTAAATAATCAGTTTTAACGGGTGTTTTGTTTTGCAGATGGCGTCGTATTCCGCCTTAAATATCCTGGGATTATGCCGCATTGTGATCGATATTACAACACCGCTTCGTTAACTATCCTTATCGTAAATGCATTTCAGAATTTCGACTAAAATCTCACGAGATCGGTCGGTGACTGCACGTGTCGACAGAAAACACGCAGCTGCTCCTCCGATGGGAGTGTTTTAGCAACGAAGTACGCACTCAGCCAGCTCTGAAGACACTCAACTGTGGACGTTCCTAAACCCGGCAATCATCCAATCAGTCCGCCGATCTGATACTCATTGACGACGAGACTCACACACTGGTCCATAGCCGACCGCATCTTCTCGCAAAAGACAAAACACATTCGCTGACGAACGCTCACCGATCACTAGCGGTTCACTCTCAAGCCCCGCCCGCAGTCGCATAGCAGGTGAGTGAGCCCCAAGGCAGAGCGGAACGAGTGAGTTCTGTTGGTGATCGATGAGCGTTCGTCAAAGAATGTCAATAAATCCCGATCTAAACCCGCAAAACAACGGGCCCGTGGCTCAGTGGCTAGAGTCGTGGACTTCTTATCAGCAGGTCGGGCGTTCAAGCCTTGGGTGATGTACCACCTGGGGTTGAGTATGACTGGCTGATGACGGTTAATAAGCCAGAAATGACCATTTCAGTCTTCCTGGTCTTTGTCGGCATTGTTTATCTGGCAAAATATATCCTCAGAAAAGTGCAACTTCGTGCGACAAAGGTAGTTAAAGATCTAGAATGTAGAAATACTAGAATGCCTAAATCTATCCCGTTTTACAGGTAACAAAGAGGTGATTTCATCTTAGTTTACAAGATAATACCTGGCATTGAGCAAGGGCGGCGCTTTGAGGACATGGTTCGATGGCACCTTGCCTCATCTTCTTAGACACTCATTGAAGCTGCGCACTTAACTATCCACGCTGAGCCTCCGCTCGGAATTCCACACACAGTTGTTAGTAGAAAAATGGAATGATCTTCGTAAATCAGTCGTTGGGGCGACATTCCTGCGGCTCTTCGAGAAACACCTCGATAATTATATGCGTCCCTTGTTTTCCCTTGACACTCTTAACCCGAATTAAATACCACGCCAACTCCAAACTAGAGTTTATTTTTTTAGAAAAACTAGATTACTTTCATTTGACCCACTTTTGAAAAACTTGGCAATCTCGGTGGCATACGAACCCATACCAGCAAGGGGAAGGCTTTAGTACAGCCAATGCTCTAACCAACTGATCTACGAGGCTCCCACCCGCAGCCGACCAAGTTACCTGGATACCCTGCAAATTTTGATACAGTAAGCTGACTGCTCAAACAGGATTTCCTAAGCAATCAATTTAGAATGCACCAGATGACTACCAGGCATAAGTAATTAGTAGAGGATTTTGACAGATTTGAATATTTCCTTTGACCCACTTTTGAAAAACTCAGTGACCTTGGTTACTTTCATTTTGTGAGTAATATGTTAATAGTGCAAATATTTAAGAATGCGTGTACAGATGTATTCGACGCACCTGCACGTAAGCAATAGGATTTTTAAGAGCATCGTTTCTTACCCTCACCAAATAAACTGAAATACACTGAAACACATGGATCCTTAAATATTTCCGGAAGGGCCTTCTTGACTGCATTTTTTGTCTACCCACTAAAGTGCCCACAATCTCCAAGGCCTGTTTCCTCTATCCGCTAGTCGATATGGCTCTAACCATTTCCTCTATTTTCCACCCAACCAGGCTTACTCCAATGACGACGACAGAACGGAAGCGGCTAAGTACTGTCAACAGACGCTACAACGCCAACTGCAGTTTGCCGGACACACTGAGGCTCTGCTTACTCGCCTTGGTGTGGAGAACCACAAGGCGGCTAGTACGGACGGCGACACTGTTCCGGTTCCTCCTAGTGATTGGCTGGTTTCATCTGTAGTTCGAATCGACCCCATCGAGTGGGCATCCAATGCCTCCACCCTAGGGGAATACTATCTAGCCTGCGGTCATTATGAAGCCACTTTGGAGTGTCTCCTGTCGGCATGGACGTAAGTACAGCCTTGCCAATTTATCGCCTTCCTATGTGTGAACCCTACCCTGGCGAAGATCCTGCGCTGCCGTAGGCAGAACCAAATGGTCGAATCTGATATATTTTTCAATGAAGGGCAACAGTGCGAAAGTCTCAGGGCTCAGTTATTGACTACTAGTTGTGAGACCACACGGTAGTGTCGACATCGGAACAGACCATCTACAGATTGAGGAACGCAACCTCCAAGCGATCCTGATTACTCGATCACAACCGTCAGTCAAATCGTAAGCTAGTTGTTTAATGGTAGGGCATCTGCTTTCCGGTCTGATAGTCCAGGCTCAGATTTAAAGTTTACCCTCCTTGAGGTTGATATGTAACTGACTGATGACCACACATTTCTGCTAAAGGACCGGCTTAGGTATCTAAAGTTGAACGGAACGCCGGTATCCCTTCCCACAAGCCGTAGAAAATAGAATCAGTAAAAACTAGAAAATGCTCAGTGACTCCATGCATATCTTCCACATGGAATTTTTGTAGTCCGTTCTCGATTTTATCCTCTTTATATTATTGTTCAGCCATCTTTATCGTCCCTACCTGATAGCGTCCTGGAAGATCCACAGTTGAAGCATTGCCGAAAAACTGATAATATAAACAAATCAGGCAAGGATTCTGATGCGCCTGTGTTAACCGGCCCAAGTCAGCATATGCCAAACTTCTGCCAAGCTAAGGCTGACGTTGCGAAGCGCATGATCAACTTCGCCCTAAGCTTGATGGATATCGGTAGCAAACGCATTACAGACGAAGGTGAGTTCTGTGACAGTGCTCAGATATTACCTATCTACTTACGATATATCAGTAGCAATTCATTCTATTTTTAGAACCGGAGCCAGAAACTTCAACTGATGCATCACCTCAATACGGTACCCTGTTCCAACTTTGCACCGACAAGGCTCTCGTCGAGGCATACAACGGCCCCATGGCGGATGACAAGCAGCAATTAAATTGTCACGAGACAATCAAAACCCTCTCTACACCACCCAAGGAATACGCGGCAGCGGCATATCTCTTCCGGTGGATCAGCAGACTTCTGCCCGTGGCAACGGCCTTCTACACGATGGACGACCGCTGCACAGAGGCTGTTGAGTTGTCCTGCTGCCACGCTCGTGCGTACAGTTATATAGCAATTTACGAGAGTGATCCCACCCGACAGGTTTGTACAGCTTGCTGCATCTAATCCTTAAAATTACGTTTTTCTAGTTTTTGTGCTCTGCAAGAAGAAGGGGCTAAACTCAGATTTTAAGTGTTGTAAGGAAGGGCAGAATGGAAGAAGGAATCGACTAACTCCTTTAGTTTATTTTTAAAGTGTCCTGCGGTACGGTGTCTTCTCGTAGGACACCTGTAAGTATCCTATTTTCATCGGCTGGTACATACTTTTGCAGGACGTCACCAACACAACCACCATCATCATCATCTCCACTTCTTCTTTTTCTACTTGTTCTATTACTGCTACTACCACCGCCATCGTCGTCGCTGTCCTCCTCCTCCTCCTCCTCCTCCTCCTCGTCATCATCATCTCCCCGATCCATTTGGATCGAAACAAATAGTCCATTTTTGTTTCCATACCAGCCTAACCTTTGCTGTTCGAATCATAGTGCTTCCTAATGGGAACACCAAATCTAGTTTGTCAGTACAAAAACATGAGGCTTCTTAACCAATCTATGTAGACAGAAGGGTTTCCCTGAATGCCACCTACCGATAGAAACTAGACGAGCAAAAATCCCTACGTCAGGCCGGATAATTCAACCACATCTTCTGCAGTCCATTTGTACGGGGGATGGCCGAGAACGGAGTTTATTTAGCAGCCTGTGGATGGCCCTTTCGGGGTGCTGAATTCTTGGGCTAACTTCCGATCGCTGTTTGGATTGCTGCATACCTTTCACACCTGACTTCATCAGCACTCACGTGGGCTTTTGCAGTGCTTTCTTCCCCCCCCACACACCTCGGAAAGTCGCCAGCAGTGCTTATCTTCAAAAAGTATTCGAGCATGCTGTGAATTGATTGACTAGCGACTGCACGCCTGTCCAAATGCCTGGCATGCCAAGGTATTCTCCCTTTCGCAATACACATGAAAACGACCGGTACTCCATGTGGCCGCACAGGCATAGCGTGCCCTCAGCTCGTGAGTAAATGCTGTTTGCGACACGCTGTACTTTGCTCCGCCCTGAGATGGTTTAACCCATTCTACAGTCACTACACTCTTTGCAGCTACGATCCGCCTTTAGTTTTTACGTGCACTACCGATGTGTCAGGCCCAACTATGAAGACAAGATCGAGGCTGAGTATGGTCAGGGATTTTGAAAAATAAGTAAAAAGACGCATATTGTTCTGCATGTTTTTTTTCATAAAATAACTTTGAATTTATAAGTGTCACAAATATCTTAAAAAATGCATACTGTGGCATTTGTGGCCAGCCAGAAAAAACGTATTCAAAAGTCGGCAGTCTGACATGACTGAAATGTTATAAGATTATATGCTGCACACTGATAAATTTTACAACAATCGCTGAGGAATCCTTTCTAATCACAAACCCATTTACACATATCAGTTACCATTTCAGAAGAGACGCCATCTCGCGTGTGTCTGACTGAATAGGCCTCTGCTCCTCCCCCGAAGTCTTAGCTACTTTAACTGTACATCCTGTGGAATATTCAAGGCAGCCAAAATCACTACAGTGCGTGACCTAACTCATACAAAATGCCGAAATGTACGAAAGCTTGATAATCACTCGCAAACCGGCATCAACGCATGTACCAAAGCTATGGAATATTAATGAACAACCTTAAGTGAAGTTAAAACTTAAAGTAAATGGGAAAAGTATTATTAACGTGTTGAGAAATAGTAAATATTTTTAAAAAGCGCAAATTCTGAAAACGTGAAAAATCGCTGTAAATGCGACGAATAAATTTAAATAGAATTGCCAGGGGATAGCGTAAGCATACCATTTTGTGTCTATTAGGAGAACTATCCTTTCGTAAACTTGCCTTAATTATATTTCTGGTATTCGATTATAATTAGTTTTAGATCGTCCTTGAAATACGGGTGGATTTTTCACGATTTTCACTGTTTTCATTCGATTGACACTAAATTTAGATCCTGTTCTATGTGTTTCTCAAAACCTTTAAAATAATTTAGTTCTTAAAGGCATTTACTGAGGTAGTGAGCTTTTGGATATTTCTTTAATGGAGCTGGTCGTTTGCGTCATATTTGTGGATTCACCCAAAACACGAAAACTCGTTCCCGAGAAAAATGAACGTCCACAACAAAATTCGACAGTTTATATGCCTAAGATCAATTTAAAACCTTTTATAATAAGTTACCCATTTAAAAAGTGCGTTAAATAGATACTTCGCTGATGAATATATGCGGAATTTACCTTTTTCCAAAGGTTAAGTCAAGGGGAAGATATGGCCGTTTTATCGATTTAGTGACCTCGGAGAAAATAAGGGATACATTTTCGGCTTTAAATAAAAGAACCCACTTTTCGCTTAATATTTGAGCGCTTTTTATTACATTTGTTTACTTTAATGCCACGCTCTAAGACTGCAAATAAACAACAGAGTAGCCGAATATATACCACGATTTTTCGAAACTTCGGTTCTTATGTCCATTACTTTTTTAAATTCCGAATTAGAGGAAACTATATTTTACAAAAAAGTATCCTATCGCATACTTCCAATATATCATCGGTGTTTCTGTAGTCCATCTCCACAGTATCTTGTACGCATTTTGTTAACGGTCACCATTTGCACCGTAGTAAAGCAGAAATACTGGTAAACAAGTTTATTCCTGCATTTTGTAGCAAAAACGTCAGCAATGGGCACAAAATAATTCCTAAAGTTGAATTCTTTGCTTGTTTTTAGAAAACAATGCGCTGCCTTAAACTTGCCTTCATCTGATTTTCCTTTAATAAAGATCAACATTTTCCGTTTCAGACGGGATTTATTTGAAACCTTTCTTACTTAAATTAATTTTCTTTTACAGCACAATGCACGAAAACTATGAAATTAACTCTGTGCTAATAAATAGTGTAGGAAATTTATTGGATGTCCGACTACCTCCGATTTCGCCGAAATCCGACCTGTTTTCCTTCAATATATAGGATTGAACATGTAGTGTCCTTTAGTAAAAGGCTTTCCCAGCCTCAAATCCAGTCAAGAAACCATAATACAAGATCCAATGTACACTAAGCTACTAACTCATATTTTGCTCACAGATTGCACTAGTTAGGTTATCTACTATACAGACAGACCGACAATAAGCGCAAACCTCGCCGGGTTTTAGCCTTATTCAATTATGTTCTCCACTGCGAATTACACAACGCCAACCTTGGATGTTTTGACCCAGCCCCGGTACACAGCAATAATACGAACTGTATGCCTGCTCCGCTGTTGTCCTAAACATGAACATGACAGAGAACGAGAACACGACCGGCTACGATGAAATATATTAAAACCTGCAAGCCATTCTCACTAAAAATCTTGTATTTATAACATCCCGTTCAGGTTGCTGATCAGTATATCTTGTGAGTTCCCAGAAGAGAGGACTAGAAGAGTCGAGACGCCTCCCAAAGACATGTCACATTCTGGTTCTAAGGAGACCCTGTGGCCGCAGCCACTGGCGAGACGCTGTTGACACCATGCTGTCAGCAAGCAAGGGGAAGCGCTCATGTGCTTGCCAGTGAGGTTACCTGCCGCTTTTTTGAGAGCGTGGACATTCCTAACAGAGCTGGTCCGGAACTGATTACTAAAACCTTACTGTAACCTCATTGAACTTTATTCACGCTCATCTCCAGTCATCTTCAGCTTAGCACACTGGACCCTGTAGATTCAAAGGCATTATCTGTGTGAGGCGGATTCCAACACGACTTGTGGCATCTGTTCGTTTTTCACCTTCGTTTTTCTTGTGCCGTCTGGGGTTCGAACAAAAATTTTGACTGGTTCTGTCCACTATGAAAGCCACCTTTGTTTCGCCTACGAATTACCCTTCAGGCTGGAGTCAATATGTTGATTTCTGCAGTCGACCGCACAACGCTCATGTTTCCGGATATAAGACACGTAAACCATTGTCAAGGAGAACCGACAGCGTGTTAGGGAGCTTGATAACCTTGAGGTTGTGCATTTTGTTTGTTTGATCTGCTGGTCGTGCCTAACTTTGGCCTTTTTCTCGTTTTCAGTGCTGCATGCAGAAGCGCAGGACAGATATACTGGAAAGCCTCCTGGATCGGCTTAACCCCCAGCACTACATGGCCCTACGGCGTCAGATCATGTTTGACCTGGCCGATGCCCTCAGCATTCACAGTGCTCTCAAGATCCAAAAGACGGGGGTAAGTTTGCATCGCGTCCTTACTACAGCCAGCGGGGTAAATTCAGCAAGACCGTCCTGTCGCAATATCCAGATTCAAACTATTGCAAGCCTTACTACTTAAACCTTTTACGTAGGTTGTAAGTTTTGGTCGAAAATCATATGTGTGGCTACCGCTGTCTCTGGGTAGCAGACTTATGCTGCATATGAGCGGCTGATTGCGCATTTATTCTAGCTAACGTCGTACAAAATCTCGAGTTTTTTTCCAACCTGCCCTATATCCTTCTTTCGAATTTAAATCTACCTTGTTGGTACAACTTTTATACTACTTCGCTATCATCAGTGGGTCCTCCAGCATTCACTGTGCGCTTTCTGGTATATACTTAAGCTTTGGAATCGTAGCCTTGTAATTTGTTGAGAAAATAATTTCTAACTTGAAGTAGTTTGTGGCATTTGAGGGTCTACAGCCGCATACCGAAATTTGATATGAATATATGGGCCAAAGGCCACCAGCCACTGCGGGATAACTACGTAATATTCACCAGCTGCCAACACGCCATCAGTAATTACTGGCAACGCAGGTACCAGCTACAAGTCCAGATACGCGCATTTCGACGATATTCTGTCGCTTCATGGCACAGCTGCGAGCGGTTCGGTTCATCAGTGGGTCCTCAGAATTCCTTATGTGCTTTCTGGTACTACTTGTTCACGAAAAGGTCATTCACTATGAGCATTTACTTCACTATTCTAGGAAAAAGAGCATAGTTCAGCACAAAACGCAAAGCTGCTCTAGTGTCTGTTATACCTGTCAGTGTTTATTCCGCATTACTAGTGGTTTCTTTTGGAACCGTTAGCAAAAAGTTTAGATTGAGGTCCAAAGCACAAGGGAACAAACATTTTCCATACTCTACCCATCCCTGTGAAGAACCCTCTAACTTTAATATATACCTTATATATATATATATATATATATATATATATATATATATATATATATATATATATATATATATAGTGAGCTGTACAGTCTTTTATTCCTTGACGATGGGCTCGCGTGAGAGTTTGAAACGTCATATAAATAAACATCTGGTCCCAGAGAACGCCTTCCCGTTTTCTCTACAATTACCTGGGCCTCACATATTCTCGAACATTCGGAATATATATATATATATATATATATATATATATATATATATATATATATAGCACAAATATGTTGCTAAGAGTGCAACAGGCAAGACGCAGACAGCTGTTTCACGGTCATTACCGATCATCAGTACATCATATGCCTTGTGCAGTGAGGTACATAAACAAAGCCAAACAAGTGCGTAACACTCACTAATGTGGTAAGGATCTCACTCGATCCCATTTGTCCGCCCGCCAGTTACCTACCGGCGATAAACGAACGTTGTGTCATAGGACACATACCATATATATAGCACAAATATGTTGCTAAGAGTGCAACAGGCAAGACGCAGACAGCTGTTTCACGGTCATTACCGATCATCAGTACATCATATGCCTTGTGCAGTGAGGTACATAAACAAGCCAAACAAGTGCGTAACACTCACTAATGTGGTAAGGATCTCACTCGATCCCATTTGTCCGCCCGCCAGTTACCTACCGGCGATAAACGAACGTTGTGTCATAGGACACATACCATATATATAGCACAAATATGTTGCTAAGAGTGCAACAGGCAAGACGCAGACAGCTGTTTCACGGTCATTACCGATCATCAGTACATCATATGCCTTGTGCAGTGAGGTACATAACAAGCCAAACAAGTGCGTAACACTCACTAATGTGGTAAGGATCTCACTCGATCCCATTTGTCCGCCCGCCAGTTACCTACCGGCGATAAACGAACGTTGTGTCATAGGACACATACCATATATATAGCACAAATATGTTGCTAAGAGTGCAACAGGCAAGACGCAGACAGCTGTTTTCACGGTTTGGCTCGTTTATGTACCTCACTGCACAAGGCATATGATGTACTGATGATCGGTAATGACCGTGAAACAGCTGTTCTATATATATATATATATATATATATATATATATATATATATATATGTGCGTGTGCTCTTAGAACTAGGTGACGTCCTTTGGAAACGAACCAACGGCAAATTATCTTTTGCTGTCTGTTGATTCAATATTATTGCTTCCCCTCTCACCCTTATTTGACTCCTTCCAGCAATCTGCTCAGATGTCTATGGAGGCTCGGAATCGCGTCGCCAAGAAATCCAATGAACTGGCTCAGCACGCCATAGATGTGTACAAAAGTTTCCTTCAGTCCTTTAACAAGCCCTCGGACAACTCTGAGCCCGAATTTTATGAGGATTCTTATTTACGACCTGTGCTGGTGAGCCCTTCTCTAGTTAATTCCCCTCATGTGCTTCTTGGTTTACGCACGTAGATCACTAACTGGCAGTTTATTGGTGGTCGACAGCAGAAGCACCACCGCTACCGCAAGCATCAAAACGATTCCTGCCTAATCTTTTAAACCCTTACACGGCGTGCCAGAGGGAGTGCTTGAGTCGGGTACTGACTCTGAAGGAGATAGTTGGCGAGTTTTTTGGTCGATTGGAGAGCTATTTTCTGAGGTATTCAGTTGGCAATGCCTAATTGCCTCTGCGCCGGAATGAAACTGCTGGAGAATCAATCCAGTGTGCCTTGCGAACCCGGAGTGCTCTGTCCTGCACGCAAACTCCCCAGCTAGACTTCTGGCCAAATGGAGACCTAATACGCGTGGTCTTCTGTTTGTCTTGCTAACGTTCATTGCAGTGTCGAAGACGAAGCACAGAGGGCCTGCCCTATTACAAGTTTGGATGGAATTTCCACAGCAAATACAGTGGTTTAATTCCGAGACGGAGGAAAGGACTTCTTCGAGTGCCGTTCTTCTGCCAAAACTGAGATAAATGAAGCCAAATTGCTCTGGGTGCTAAGGAAAGTTAAGGGAAACCCAACCGGACTGTGGAACAATTATACTTCCTAAATGGTCGCAGCTAAGCCGTGCAACACAGCAAAATGTGCATCGTCAGTAGAATTTGCGGTAACAGTTTGGCAAGTACCTCGTGTCTTGTATCTGTTTCGCTGACCCTCTCGGATGAATCTTTACTGAGACAACAAACCTGCTAGTGACATGAAGACACGAGTTGTCCATGAACTACTCTCAAAGCGGCTATGTGGACGAGAACCCGAATCTCCAACACATGAAGTGACATAGTCCGTGAACTATGCTGAGGAAAGGTCCTCGGAGGTCAGTTCAATCGCTCCTTAGCTGACCAACAAGCGGCCAGCATCATCTTGACAACGCCGCCTGTATGAAACACTGTATTAACAGAAGGTACCGGGGCACGTATTCGTAGCACGCACCCGCCACCACCGGCCCCTGCATCCAGACAGCAATCGGCGTGAACGAATTCCAAACCTACCAAAGACGCTGATCTCCTGGTAACGGTGCTAAGGCCTGTGAGATGTGGCTCAACCGCTTAGCTTTTTGGGTCGGTAGCATACATATAATCAAGAAGCGTACTGTTAACCGCCAAGTAGTCACCATAGGTTGAACTCCACCGCCAGAACTAAGATTTCGTTCAAAGGAACGGCTAGACCGGTTTCTCCGCCCTCTGTGGCTCCCAACCTCGAATACAACTGTTGAGGCGTTTGGTTTGGCCACTGGGAAACCTCGCCTCTCTAGTTGAGTCGATGCACCATCTGTCAAACTTCCACGTCGGAGACCTCCCCCGTTGCTTGAAGTTCACCCCCTCACGCAAAAATGTCTTCTGCCAATAAAAAAATAACCGCCATGATTGCTGCCACCATTCTGATTGGTGTGGATGGTAGCACAACTGACGAATTGAAGCTATTCGTCCGGGGTTGAATCCAGGCGTGTCACCAAACCATCATTTGATCAATTCGTAAATAATGGTAGAGGGGCGCTCACCGATCGCGTTACGGGGCATATTCGTCCTGTAGTGCCTTGGGGTTTACTGTTGAGCCCCGCTAGCTGCCACATGGCGGCGAGTTAGAACCTCAGGGGTTGCGAAACCTGGGGTTGGGTTTGGCTGGCTGCTAACGGCTAATAAGCCAGAAATAGGCGTTTCGGTTTCCCTTGTCTTTGCCGGCAATGTTATTCGCTCCCGCAATGTGTGTCATCGACTCGATACTCGGTTGCGCATTGAATCGAACCGCAAATTTCCTGGTTTTACGCTCTGTACTCTGCCGTGCATCCACTATTAGTCCATCTCCCACTACAATTCCTTTTGGCTTTCTCACTGAACTTCTTAATGATGCTATAGACGCCGTTTCAGTCTATTCGGCTTAGAAAGACTTTAAACTTATTTACATTACTTTAGTTTTTTTCGTTAGACTGCTGAGTGAATAATTGTGCCACCCACAAGGTGTGTGTTGTTTAGTTGATGCCTGAAATAACCCTTTTAACTATCTTCTTTGCTCTTCTAGCTGGCTTACTTCTACTCGGCGCGTCTGCACTCGAAGATGTTGAAGGTGACGCCAAAGGCGCGCATAGCCACTCTTACCCGGGCCCTCGAGAACTATCAAACCATGGTTCGCATTGCTGATCGACACATAGCAGCCAAACCGGAACTGGCCGACAAAGTGGGGTGCGAGGTCGAAATGGCGCGTGAAATGGTTCAACTGTTGCCCGCGCAGATTTCGCAGCTTTCCGCAAATGGTACCAGCGCCGTCTGATCAGCTCGTGTGCGCACGCGCTTCTTCTGTGATCTGCCCTCCTCCCTCCCCCTCGTTTCCACCACCCGCCGAAATGTTTTGGCGCCCCTAATGTTCTTTTTTCTTATTTAAATTTTGTGACAAGTTTACTTTGACACGCTACTTTTAGACGTTTTAGGTTTCTCTACTGCTCCTGTAACCGTTCACTTTTCCTGTGCGACTACTTTGCTCAAAACTGTTTATTTTTGTCGAATTAAAACTGTCAGCCTACTGGGTTACTCGTCTACTGAACCCAGCGATGATCGCTCGGGGATCCTGGGTGTGGTTTGCATTCGCAGTGTTTGTTTTCTTTGCTTTTTCTTGATTCCGTCCTGCTCGAATAGTGAGTCTGGGTGATGATGATGGCTAGCGATGAGGTAGGGAGAGGTGTTCACTCTCACTTAAATCCCTCGTCTACGCCTCCCAAAACTCGACGGATTCTTTTCCTCTATCTCCTAAAGACATCATATTCGTAGAACACACTGGTTAGACTCGCCAGGTCTTACTAGTCTAAGCACCTATTTGAACGTGACGGCTGCTTTAGGAAGTGCTTAATAGACCCACAGAAACGAGACTGGTCTCAATGTGGTCAGTGCGGACTGGTCGCTTTGCGCAGGTAGGACTACCTATGGTGAAGAAGAGGTAGACGCCATCGCGGGAACAAGAAACTTGTTCGCCTGATTCCGATTCCAACTGGAACCCGTCTTCAGCGATAGTATCAGATGCCCGTATCTGTCTCAGAGAAAAATTCTTGTCCTAGCGATCGCGTCTACCTCTTCTCAATTACTTCCTGGGACTCGCATTTACCCTACCCATGATCCTCGGAAATCCAGATGACTTCGGCTCAAGAAATATCAATAAGTGGACCTGTCTTTGTTTTCATGAGGCTAAGGTATGCACTCGTGTATTTCCCTGCGCCTCGTAACTCAATTTTTTGAGGATATCCACTTTGCAAACGAGGTTTCGCAAGTGGATCGCTGCCCTTTGCTCATTGGGCTGAAAGTCCATTAAAAAGTAATATCTGTACAATTTGAAGCTCAGGAAGATCACCTTTCTTCAATCTTCCCTCGTGCAGTGAGGGGGAGGCGTAGTGCCTGGAGTGCCTTCATCTGCTTTTGCCACGCGCACATATGGCAGCAGTTAGGGACTTACTCATTCGAACAATGTATGTCATAAGCCCATGTTGGGTCATTTCCGGCTCAGTGAAGTGAGTTCCACAAAAAGAAGCAGGAGACTGGGATGGCCATCTCGGCTTATTAGCCATAATCAGTCAGCCATACTGAACCTTACGTTTAGCGCACCAGAGATCCGAACTCTGAATCATTAGTGATTGTGTCGGAGGCCATGGCCATTGAGCCACGACCTCGTCCTGCTGGTGGTGAATCTGTAGGTCAGTCCATTAATTTTGCCTACTAAGGCATGAAAAGATCGACTACCCTCAGAAGGAGCACCGCGTGGACTTGAATCGCATGCTTGCTAACGTCTCCGAAATCGCTTGCCTCTTGGATGAAAATGTTAGTGCAGGCTGTAGAGTAACTGCGCGGATTCGAGAGGCAGGTTACCAAAAAGGACAAATCCTTCGTCCTAATATCAGACGTAAGCCTTTCAACGTGCTTATTCGTAATGTGCATCACTTCGGCTGATTAAATTTGCGACTGCGTGCTCGATCCTCTTCCAGTGCGCTGTCATAGTACCTTGAACTTAGGCATTCAATCCCCAAATCTGCCTGATGAATGACTATTTTGGGGAAACCACAAGTAATCTGGGCTACGCATGAGATGCAAACGAGCTGATGTACACTACTTCTTCAGGCCATACCAGCAGAGTCATCCGTTAATTCTAAAGACAACAATATCCAATAAGGCTGGACTTGTGTTCACGGGTTTTTGAGACTGCCTGAGTTCTGAAGATGAACAGTAAAATGTAGGTCTTGACATCTGGACAAAGGCTTTTCAAATAACCCGGTGCTGGTCACTGACAATTTTCCTTCACGAAGACAGAGGGAGAGAGAACAGACGTCGGTTCCGATAAGCGAACACTCGATCAAACACCACTGACTGAATAATAGTTTGAGCACTAAAGGCATGGTGGATTTAACAGCACGATGTATGGGACCAATAAGGTTGGCCGGCCTGTTCCCAGGCACCCGTGAATGCGCGTGTTTCAAGCTGCGACTCACACTCCTCGTTCTGGCCTAGCGACTGCGGATTCTCTCCTTCCAGTTAGGCTCGATTTTGGCCTGTCGGTAATTGGCACATCAACAGCTGTCGTCCCATCCCTCGTTCAATTTTGTTTGTCGCAGGCGACTGGATTGCAGAACACGAGTTACGAATTCTCCCATTCCAGACCCCCAGAGAATTGTTCCTTAGGTCACTATCCTCAGATGACCATCTCAGAATACGGGTACGCTCTCTTGGGACCGCGATCGTGTGCGTCGACAGGATAAAATTATTTGACCCGGCTGAGGGTCATGTGCAAGGTACTGAAGCGCCAATCAGCGTCCAAACTATCCGTTTTGCTGCATTCCGTAACCAATAAGGTTTCGAGGTTTCCGACGGCAATAATAGTGTTTAAACCACTACTTGGTTTGCACTCCAATAACCGCCATGTCCCAGCTATCGCATCTTCTTCTGAACGCTTCGGAAGTTCGTTTGACATTTCATGCGATAGAGAGCCTACAGTAAGCGCACCGAAAATCAATATCAAAAATGCATTTGACTTAAAAAATCAATTTTTTTCGAATGCAGTTTTTCAGACGACCCAAAAAGCCGAACGTTTATAAGCTTGCATTCTGGCATAGCATGGGATTGTGCCGCGCGATTATGGATATTTTACTTAAGTGATCTTTTCTAATCGAACACGCCCTTCAAAAGTTCGATTAACATTTCATAAGGTCGGCCCCTGACCGTAATTCAGGAAAGCGATTGGCGTTTTTGAGACCTGGTGAATGGGGCGCCTTCCAGTGGTAGAAAAGTGAAACCAGGGAAATTCGACTTTCCCTAATTTCTGTGACTTTACTATTTTACTCGTATGTGTGTTTGTAGTACTTACAGCAACAAAAGCGGGAAATAACTTAATGCGAGGGTGACGTAAATGCAAAAAAACTGAAAATGAGGACACAGGACCAGGTGGGGGTGGGGAGTTGAAGAGGGAGGGCATGATGGCTAGCCCACTGCAAAGTCCCCCGATCCTTTAATTTGTGGTCTGCAGAATAAGGAGGGACCGATTAACGATCGCGAGAAAAGATAGCGTCTGGTTCATATCCTCCACAACCCGTTGTCTGACCATCGGCGGGCAACAGACACCGCAGGGAGTCCGGGGACCAGGCCTGACGCATTGAAGGTCTCCAGCGGGCAACGGTATTGGTAATCATGCTGGAGAGAACCTCCTGGGGGTGGGCTTTTACCTGAACACGTAGGCCGTCTGGTAGACGTAGAGCAAGATCCAGCGGCTCGATACAGTCTGTGGGGTTCGTGGACACTGGAGTTCATTTAATTTTGCATAGAAAGGGAAGTAAAAGTTACAAAAAAACGAAATGAAGTGGACCGAGGCTAGAAAACGTAGCTGTTTCAAGAACAGTCAAAGGAGTTAGATGGAAGCAAATGATAATCCCCCCAGCGCATAGCTTTCAGCATATGAACATCCACTCCGCTTTACTATTTCTGCCTTTCTTTTGAGGCCAGCTGAACCATTTGAGGGATGAATGAGTAGAGAGGACAAGGGACTACTGGAGGTGGAGTCCTGACTATTTGGTAATTGAACATGTTACGAAGACGGGAACCACAATGGAGTCGCGGCCCAAGGTGAAAAGAGCACATGACGACGCATGCCGAAACAGGTCAAGCCAGCTGGGAAAGACAGGTAGCCAATCAGTGTTCGCTGCTGTACCAAGTACGCGTGAAGCCTTCGCGCACGCGTGCGACCCAAACTTTCGTAAAGTTTCCGCGGGAGATCCCAGCTTGAGATGCGACCAATCAACGTGAAGCATTTCGTAGGCCAGAAAGTTCCAGAACGCTCTCCGCGATTGTCACGCCATTGGTTGGAGCGTTCGAGAAAGCCCAGAACTCAACTAAATAAGCGAGTTTATGAGCTAGAGATCCGCTGTTTTCTGCCGGTCTAAAGTAAAGCACTTTTTCCAGAAACCCAGTTTGCCTTCTCCTCTATCACATCCGTCGGGATAGAACAGAACATTATGGTAAAAGTCCTATAATCAACCTGCTGGTCCGTTGTCCTCTTGATTGAGATGAGGAATATGAATTAACTGGCCAAAGGTGTTCACCAATCTGGATGGAGTACGAAACATACTTGTGGATTTCGTCTGGGAGGTACAGTCTACCGATTAATTCGGGGATTCAATTGGCATAGACGTCGAAAAACCGGTAGAGTTTCGTAGGTATCGGCAGAACAAAGGCTTTCCGAGCATAAGTTTACGAAATTCCAAGGTCGGTCTTTAATGAAAAAAAATTATGTTTATAAGTTAGGGGTTTAATCTATATGGTCAAAACCTATGGGATTTAATAGAACTGTGACAGTTCGATCCCGTGATCAGCAATGTAACGGTTTCCTCACTTCTTCCTTGTCCATCTCACGCTCCTGGTCGATGTGCTGATGGCACAGCCCGCGTCTTGGCAGCAGCCAATCAACGTGGGTGATTCACTGATTGGCCGCAGGCGGCCACAGGCAGAACAGAGGCAACAATGCGCTAGAGTTTAAGAATCTCAACAGCAGACACGGACGCGCACTTTGTCTGAAGAGACAGCTTGTAGCAACTGCTTGCACAGCCCCTTGTACGTTCTTTCGCTCAGCAAGAGCTGACCCAACTCAATCCGCCTTCCCTGACTTGGAAACCGTGTTTTCGATCATTGGGAACTCGCGTCAGAGCCGCCCAACACCACGACGACAAAACCAAACAGCCGAAAGCGACATTTTAAATTCTCAACGGTCGAAGGAAAACCGTATTATTCGGCAGAAGCAATCGTAATCAGTGCAACTCAGAGCATCTTCGCATTTAAACTAGCAAAAGCCCATAACTTTACTTGGGTGTGCTTTTGACATGGTCAAAACGAGTAAGTGAAGCAGTGCTATCGCAGTTGCAAAAGGCATCACATTCACAGGCTTGGTCTGGCAGATTGCTCGTTTTATTGTGGAGCTGGAGGCTAGGGCCATCGAAGGCGGTCGCATTGCGACAAACAGCAGTCGCCAGCATCTTGGCCAGTGAGTATCCTGAAGTCTGCAGTTGTTTCGTCACACTGGCGGTGTAGGTGCGTGTAGCTCAGTGGCGAACACCGGTAAGCAGCCTGTCGACGAGTAGCGGCGTTTTCTTTTCACTACGATTTACCCCTTAGCGGTTGGAATTTATCACTTTCTCTAGTGGAAGCAAAATTGTCGGGTTATGTCAGACTTAAGGGTGGATTCGGGACTGGGGTTTTGGCATGAGGGTAGGATCAAAGTTAGACCTAGGGTCAGACTTTGAGTTCGGATACAACTTTGGGATTTAAAATTAAGCGTAAGGATCTTGATTAGGACTTGGCTAACGCCTATGGTAGGGCTAAATTTAAGCTTAAAGTGGAATGGTTGGGGTTTGGGATAAGTCATTAACGATAGGCTAGGTGTTTAACTTGGAGTCAAACTTACCCCTAGTCTAAGCACGATCCGAATACCACCATTGGCACTTCAAATAAACAAAACCTAATCTTAAGCAAACCGGAAATTTCAAATATTAAATTAAAATAAGTATCAAATACATTCACTGAAGAGTAAATGAAGGTGATTCTGATCAACGCACCAGCTCTAGAATGAAGTCAGCAACCTCGAACGATTGCGTATAATAACTCCTTCAAAATGAGGTGCCATAGGTCTCCAGTCATCTATCGAATCACCTAGTCACCACGTAATTATTTACCATAATGGCAGCACAGGGGCTATATAAAAGCCGTGACAAGCGTGTTTCGCCAGTCTAGCGCCACTGCAACATCAGATGGTCCTCCAGCGTTCCCCATGTATTTTCTCAAATATGAACTCCAGTTTCGATGCTTTATTTCCAAGGAGGTTGATGCGGCACAAACTTGAAGTATATCATTTGAAACAAACGTTTTTCAGGCTTGGCCCGAAATTCGGTATGAATATTTGAGGTGAAATCCATCACCTACACGGTTATTCACAGTAGCTAATGGATTTCAGCTCAAATATTCATCTCAAATTTTGGAACGATCCTGGCAGGGTTTGCTCTGAAGGGTTTAGTCCAAGTTCGCACCGCATTAATTTACTCGGAAAGTAAACCTGACATAACCTAACCACCATCTCCAATTCAGTTCTAGCAGAAAGCGATGGATAGTCTACATACTATTCATAATGCACTTTACGTTAAATAAATAGTTTAACCTGGCACCCATAATAGTACTTTCACAGTTGCTCATTTCGCATTATAAATTAAGGGTAACTATACTTACGAAAGACAACCTACGTTTGGTAGTATGAAGAGGCTTAGTATCAGGCCTGAGGTTGTCGAAGCCCGACCAGTAGCTTAGCTTGGAAACATGTACTGAAACAAGGGAGACAGCCATAAGGTCTTAGGGAAACTTTTGAGGAGGCGAAGTGCAAATGGTAGGGATCGGTAACATGACACCCCCATCAGGACACGGGTGCAAGAACCGCTCCCTAGTACTGCCGGCTTCGCCATCGGCTCGTCGACAAAATTCACTTAAAAGACTACTCAAGTATTGTGGGTAGCATAATTACATGCAATTTAGCTAGGTTTGATAAGCGTCGAGTTTGCACTTAAAGGAATTCACGGTGGTAGCGAGAACAACATGCGCGGGCAAAGCGTTTCACGCTGCAACCACTCTGTAACTGAAGAATTACTTGCGTCCATCAACCCTTGCTTTACCTGTGCGTAGTTTTAAAAGGTGACCTCGCAAGGTGGGCATGTTACTCAGAGTGAAAAAAGCATTGGGAATAAAGCAAAAGTCCAGGCCATTCTTAATGCGAAAAGTTAGTGTAAGATCATCTCGTAGTTGCCTGTAGGAAAGAGGAAATAAGTTGAGGGTAGATAGTCTGTTTTCATAGGTTAGCGATCGCAGACCTTTAGTCACTTTTGTCGCCCACCTCTGGACCTTTTCTAAGACGGTAATATCCAAGACAGTCTAAGGTGTCCATGCCTGTATGGCAGATGTTGAGTGCGGCCACACGAAGCTTCCAAATATTTTGGAGAAATTTTCTTTGTCGAATCCCATAGAGGCGCGCCTGATGAGTTGCAATACAGACATGGCTGACTTGGCCACTTTCGTGCAGTTCAGTGTTGGGTTGAGGGACGATGTAATCCATACACCCAAGTCTTTCTGACTGTCAACTGGTTGCAACGGTGTACCATTTAGAAAGTAAATTCTCGGGATGGAGGCTCCACAGCGGCCGATTTGAAGACAATTGCACTAACTAACTTCGAACGGCATAAACCAGCGCTTTGACCAGTCCTTGAGCCTGTTCAAGTTCAGTTGCAGACGCTCTTCGTCAACAGCTTTCCATAGTTTTATTTCGTCAGCGAACAGAAGGACATCACAGTCAATGTCCCTAAAACAGTCACTGATGAAAAAAAGGAATAACATGGGTCCTAAAACTGAGCCCTGTGGGACGCTACTCATCACGGTTACTTCTGAGGACTGCTGGGTCCGACTAGTACTCTTTGGGACCGTCCAATCAAAAAGTTCCGGATCCATACAAAGAGGATTCCGCGAACTCCTATGCTGCGCAGTTTAGGCAGGAGACGTTAGTTAGGAACGCTGTCGAAGCCCTTTTGGAAGTCAATGTAGATGGCATGCACCATTTTTCCTTCGTCACGTGCTTTGGTCCAGAGTTAAAGAGAGAAGAGCAGGTTCGTAAGACAAGACCTACCACTGCGAAAGCCATGTGAGGCATCTGAGAGGAGGCGATTCTGCTCGAGGAATTGCATCAACGCTTACTTGATTAGTTTTTCCATGATTTTACAACAGATGGAGGTAAGGCTCACTGGTCTGTAGTTATTCGCAGACGCTCGGCTTTCATTCTTGAATAGCGAAGTGATGGTTGCGGTCTTCCAATCGGAGGGTAGACATCCAGTAGGAAAACGACGCCTGGAAGAGTAAGGCTAGCGGATTGGCCATTTCAGAAGCTAGCTCCTTCAACAGCTTGGCCGGTATTTCATCGGGGCCTGGAGAGTTCGACTCCTTCAGGTTTAGCAACTCTTCCTGAATGATTTCTTCGGTGAAGCGGACTGTTTCCAGAGTAGAAATTACCTCGTCTTCACAAGTGGGTGGGAAAAATTCAGGTTCTGTTGTTACGACGGACCGGAAGAACTGAGGAAGATGTCCAGCCTTATTCCTGTCCACTGAGATTTCCACACCCTCGACCGTCCGCAATAGTGGGATTGGATCCTTGTTTCGTGTAACTGTAAAGGACTTTGGGATAAGTCATGGCATGGTTCAACAGATCCTCTCGAAAGACTCGTCTATCTCTGACGATGAGAATTTTGCCTCGGTTTCTTTGCAACTTGTAGCTGTTGAGGTATTCCAGTGTTTTATCAATGCTAGATCTTTTCCATAGTTTCCTCTTCTTTGTAACTTCCTTCTTTAAGGATGGAGTCATCCAGCGAGGTCTGTTTGTTAGCCTTCTTTGCATGGTCAACGTTTTGGTTAGGACGCAGGAATATTTTCCGGATCATCTTGCTTCTGGCACGGACGATTACCTTCGCGGCTGCGAAGTGAAATTTATGATCCTTTTTATAGGTGTGGGCAGCCACTTGTGATTATTCGTCAACCCGTCGCACAGCCAGCTTATGTCCGAGCATGCGTTCAGTCTGACCTGTGCAGTTACCTCTGACGATGGGTTCCTGTACGATTTCGAAAGGGCAGCTGGGTAAAGAGATGGTTCAAATGATCTAACAAGCTCCTTCTTCCTACCTATGAATATGGCACAATCGAGAAGGTGGCCACACAGAGAGTCAGCCGCGAAGGATCGTAGCTCTCAAATGACTGCTCAACAAACGGTTACATCGATCTATTTACGAACTACGCGGCTTCACGGCACAGCCTGGAAAAAATATAAAAGTCACGCCAGACGTTAGGATGAAGTGACACAGATTAAAGTCGCGACGGGCGTTATGATGAGGTTACACAGATTACGACCGACCAGAGGCGGGTTAAGTAATGACAAGCAAGGTTGGCGTCTACTAGACGGGGGCAGTGAGGCGCGCAGTCCCCGAGACGTATAAAACTAGCTCTGAATGCGACTGAATGGAAAAAGGCAAACCCCATTCGACTCTGTGCTGAGATACCCGAAAATTACACCCTTAAAACTAGCACACAAATCAGTACGGCCAACACGTTGGATTTTTCTTCTCATACTTTAAAACATTTACGGAAGTCGAGAAATATTCTTTACTCATTTCCACCTCCGTAGTCCGCACTTTCATGAACCAAAAGGCGTCACCTGAGAGCCGGAGTGCCTTTGAGTTGCCGCGAAGGATATCAAGGCAACGGACTACAAACATCAACCCCATCCCCGTCAGGACGCGGATGCAGGAACCACCCATATTACCGGCGGCGTTGCGCTAAATTCCCAGGAAATTAGGATCAGGGTTTAGGTCAGAACATGAGAATACGCACCCTTCCTGGCATTCATCGAAGGACCATCTATATTTCTAGGGAGTGGGAGGAGGGCAGACAACTGATCCGGACCGTAAAAATATTTAGTGTCAGCAGAAGGTGACGGCAAGTTCAATGCGGTAAACAGTCTTACGCTTAGTCTGTGTGCTGGGTCGTAAAATGCCGGGCAATGGAGCATATTTGGACAGAGTGGCTGCGGGAGGCGGCGCGGAGGGAAGTTTCGTCGGCTGACGCCCAGCAGGAGGCAGGGGCGCGACAGGAGGGTTAGGGACAGCCCGAAGTGTGGAGGCTCGAGGCTGACGCTGCTGATCGGATTGGCCCTTTGGCTGCAGCCGAGCTGCCGCCGACGACTTCCGTTTGCTCCGATCGCCGGGTGTTTTGAGGGCGTTGTCTTCCGTCTGTTTTGAGGAGAGAAGTCGAGCATCGCGAGATGCCAGGGCATTCACTGACTGCCACTTCCACTGGTCTGTGGAAAAGCAAAATGCCATTTGAGGGAAATCCAACTATCCTTAAAACGAGCGAGGAGGAAGTAAGAAACGCGAAGGACGCTATCAGCGATCTCGAAACCACCGAAAAAAGGACGAAACAGGGTTTGTGCATGAATTAATAACTAAGCGTCAAACGACCTAACCAGCTAGCACATGCCACGCGCGATAGCTAGAGTAGGCTTGTCCGCGTTAATTAAAATAAGCAGTGCGTTTAAAGAAAAGTGACCAGATAGGTAAAGGAAGGTTAGTCTGGCACCTCGAACCAGACCTGCAGGTGCTCAAACAATCCAGACAGGGAAAGGTCACGTTAGGGAGCACTTACACGGCCCCCTAAAACAGGACATGAGAACAGAAATTGCATGCAGTATGGGTGGCTTTGCGCTTAATTAGAGAGAAACAGATTAAGGTTTGGTTTAACTTGAAGGTTAGGGCTAAGGTCAGGGTTATGTTTTGGGGTAATGTTTTGACCAGAGTTTAAGGTAGGGTCAAGATTAAGGATAAGGTGAGGCTTAGGACACGGCGCCCGAAGCTCGAACTCATGAGCTGTTGGGCACGAAAGTGATCCCTAAGGCACAACGCGTGGCCCTGACTGGTGTGGTTAGGATCACACTCGATCCCATTTTGTCCGACCGCCAACTTGCTACTGGCGATAAACAAACGTTGTGTCATAAGACACATGCCAGATATAATACAACGATGTGTTGCTAAGTGTGCAACAAGCAAGACGCAGACAGCTGTTTCACGGTTGTTACCGATCATCAATACGTTATATGCCTTGTGCAGTGAGGTATATATAGAAACAAAGTAAGCGCATGACTCGTGAATTTTCAAGCTGGTTACACCAACCCGTCGTCAGACGAAATGAGAAGTAAGAGTTGGGATTGTCACGCTGGAGGGTTTAGGCACAGAGGGTACATCAACAGACTGACCCAATGGGGGGTTTGGGGGGCCGTGAATCCTGTAACGATAGCTGTCGCATGTAAGGGGAGGGGTGCTAGAGTTATGATAGCAAGTCAAGTGGCGGGAGATGCAGAGCCAGCGAGGCTACACTTGGCTGGGCACAGATAAGCAGATGTTGATTTTAAGGTGGGCGCAATTCAGTGGACCGTGCACGCAGACCTTCGTAATGCGCATCCAGATCGACGTGGCGGTTGATACTGTTTGTGCCGGAGTTCCAAGCTTCGAGGAATTCGCGTGCCTGTTTGGTGCTAGCCATGGCGACCACTTCAGTTCCCTCCCAATTGAAGTGGTGGTCGCAATCAACGGCGTGCGCAAACACGAGAGACAAGGGATCACGCCGGCGGATGGCCAGTTTGTGTTCATTTATGCGTTTCTCGACGTCACGGTGCAAAGATTGAGTGATTGCCAGCTCGCAACCAGCGTCCACAGAAAAGACTCAAATGCCGAAATAATACTGAACTATGAGAGCAATCATCCTGCTGCCCACAAACGAAGCTGCGTTTGAGCTCTTTTTCACCGCGCCTTCAAGTACTGTAACAGCGAGTATCTACTTAAAAAATAACTTGCCTATTTATACAAACTATTCCGATCTAAAAGATATCCGATGAGCTTCGTGAAAAACTGTCTCCGAAGTCACAGGCAACCACAATATCAGAGCTCTAATGGAGAAGTAGTACCGAGGAAATTCGTTTCATATGATAGTGTGTGGCTCACCGATCTGCTTAAGGAACATTTATGTTCCTTTGTGCCCTGGAACTCAGACTAGAGTACTCACAGGCAGTCGCATAGCGACGTGTAGCATATGTTGATAATGTGGAACCGACAAAGACAAGGGAGACCAAAATGGCCATTTCTGGCGTATTAGCCGTCATCAGCCAGTCATACCCAATCCCAAGTGTGGAACACCTGGGATTCGAACCCGCAACCTTTGGTATTTGAGTCGAACGCTCTACCATTGAGCCACGGGCTCGTTGTTTCGTCGGTTGCGATCGGCAATATGATGATAGTGTGTGGCTCACCGATCTGCTTAAGGAACATTTATGTTCCGTTGTGCCCTGGAACTCAGACTAGAGTACTCACAGGCAGTCACATAGTGACGTGTAGCATATGTTGATAATGTGGAACCGACAAAGATAAGGGAGACCTGAATGGCCATTTCTGGCTTATTAGCCGTCATCAGCCGGTCATACCCAATCCCAAGTGCGGAACAACTGGGATTCGAACCCGCGACCTTTGGTAATTGAGTCTAACACTCTACCAGTGAGCCACGGGCTCGTTGCTTTGTCGGTTGCGATCGGGAATAAAATCATAGTGTGTGGCTCACCAATCTCCTTTAGGAACATGTATGTTCCGTTGTGCCCTGGAACTGAGACTAAAGCACTCGAAGTCGGTCGCATAGCGATGTGTGGCATATGTTGATAATGTGGAACCGACAAAGACAAGGGAGACCGGAATGGCCATTTCTGGCTTATTAGCCGTCATCAGCCAGTCATACCCAATCCCAAGTGTGGAACACCTGGGATTCGAACCCGCGACCTTTGGTATTTGAGTCGAACGCTCTACCATTGAGCCACGGGCTCGTTGCTTTGTCGGTTGCGATCGGGAAGATGATGATAGTGTGGGGCTCGACGATCTGCTTAAGGAACATTTACGTTCCGTTGTGCCCTGGAACTCAGACTAGAGTACTCACAGGCAGTCGCATAGCGACATGTAGCATATGTTTTTAATGTGGAACCGACGAAGACAAGGGAGACCGGAATGGCCATTTCTGGCTTATTAGCCGTCATCAGCCAGTCATACCCAATCCCAAGTGTATGAACACCCGGGATTTGAACCCGCAACCTTTGGTAATTGAGTCTAACACTCTACCAGTGAGCCACGGGCTCGTTGCTTTGTCGGTTGCGATCGGGAATATAATCATAGTGTGTGGCTCACCGATCTGCTTAAGGAACATGTATGTTCCGTTGTGCCCTGGAACTGAGACTAGAGCCCTCGAAGTCGGTCGCATAGCGATGTGTAGCATATGTTGTTAATGTGGAACCGACCATATATATATATATATATATATATTTCCTAAACCACAAATCCTTTTTTTAATTCGTAATGTTGCTTGACACCGAGGCTGCCCTGAAATTGAACCATTTTCTCCCGAGTGAGCTTGATCACTCTAGCAGCCTGGAATGTTCGATCCCTTTTAGAAAATCCCAGGATTAACCGACCAGAACGGAGGACGCTCGAGAAATGGCAAGCTACAAGGTGGACATTGCTGCTCTCAGCGAACCCGATTATCAGCTGGAGGTGGGTGCCGGCTACACTTTCTTCTGCAGCGGCCGGCCAAAGGCAGAGTGACGCGACGATGGTTTCGCCTTTCTCATCTAGAACAACATTGTGGGACGTCTTCTCTGTCTGCCGCAGGGTATCAAACGATCGCCTGATCAGCTTCCGCCTGCCTCTCCGGGAAGACAACTTCGCCACTATCATCAGCGCCTACGCTCCCAAATGGCAAGCTCTGATGCGGCGAAGGACAAATTCTACGAGGATCTACACGCCCTCCTGCCAACTGTGCTGAAGGTGGATAAGTTAATTGTCCTTGGTGACTTTAACGCCCGCGTCGGGACACCCCGTACCTCGTGGAGAGGAGTACTGGGTTCCCATGGTCTCCGTAGCCGTAACGATAACGGCCTCCTTCTTCTGCAAACGTGTGCGGAACACCGTCTCCTGCTAACCAACACTTTCTTCCACCTTCTGATGCGGGAGAAGGCGACAATGGCGATCCCCCGTGCCGACGGGTGGGCGGATCACCGCCTCCTCATCTCCAAGATGAGGCTTCGTCTGCACCCACACAGAAGACCCCAAGGTAAGTGACCACAAGGTTAGTTGAATACTGTTTTGTTGATTATGCCTGCTCACCAACTCCATTTCAGCAACGAACTGGCTAACCGACTAGCCAACCTTCCAGTCATCGACGCGGACATCTCCGTGGAGAACCGCTGGTGTCAGCTGAAAGACATTATCCAATCCACTGCCCTGGATGTCCTCGGTCGCGCACGTCGTCAGCACCAAGACTGGTTCGATGAAAACGACGCAGCTATTAACGCTCTGTTCGTCGAGAAGAACCAGCTGCACAAAGTCAACGTCAATCTCCCGTCCGCTGCAAACAAGACAGCCTTCTACCAAAGACACCGCCTTGTACAGCAACGGCAGCGGGAGATGCAGGATGCCTGGATGACGCGCAAAGCCAAGGAAATCCAAGGGTAAGCGGCAAAACGAATGGAAGAACTGCTTCGTTGCTACCAAGGCTGTCTACAGACCTCCCCTCAAAAGGCGCCGCCCATCTTATCAGTGCCGACGGCAGGACGCTACCTACTGAGCGGACGCAAATCATGACGCGATAGGCAGAATATTTCCAAAGCATTCTCAATCAGCCCTCCACCATCTCCGACGCCGCCATCGATCACCTGCCTAAAGTGGAAATCAACGCCAACCTTGATCTCCCGCCTTCTCTCCAATAAACCATCAGAGCCGTGCAGCAACTCTCCAGCGGGAAAGCACCTGGCTCGGACGCGATCCCTGTTGAGATTTACAAGCATGGCAGACCCCAAATGATGAACCGACTCACAGTGCTTTTCCAGGAGATGTGGCACTAAGGACAAGTCCCTCAGGATTTCAAGGACGCAACAATTGTCCACCTCTACAAGAAGAAAGGGAACCGCAAACTCTGCGACAACCACCGAGGAATCTCGCTGCTGAACATCACCGGAAAGTTCTTCGCCCACATTATCCTCAATCACCTGAACGCTCACCTGGAGCAAGGACTGCTCCCGGAAAGCTAATGTGGTTTCCGACGACACCGAGGAACAAGCGACATGATTTTCTCCGCTCGCTAGCTGCAAGAGAAGTGCCAGGAGATGCGGACTCACTTCTACACTACCTTCGTGGACCTATCGAAAGCCTTTTACACGGTGAATCGCGACAGGCTGTCGAAAATCATGCAGACATTCGGCTGTCCTTAATGTTTCAGGCACATGGTGCATCAGCTTCACGATGGGGTGATGGCGCGCGTTACTGACAACGGGACAGTATCCGAAGCATTTGCAGTGACCAACGGAGTGAAGCAGGGCGGCGCCCTTGCGCTTACCCTCTTCAGTCTCATGTTCTCTGCCATGATAGCGGACGCCTACCGTGAAGATCGCCCCGGGATCCGCATCGTCTACCGGATGGACGGCCGACTCCTCAACCAACGACGGATGCAGTTCCGCTCGCGTGTCTCCACAGCCACCATTCACGAACTTCTCTTCGATGACGACTGCGCCCTCAATGCAACGACAGAAGAGGAAATGCAAAGGAGCATGGACCTTTTCGCTGCCGCCTGTGACAACTTCGGACTTCACATCAACACTAAGAAAACAATTGTGATGCATCAGCCGCCGCCAAATACCATCTACACCGAGGCTCACATCAATGTCGATGGCGCCCAACTGAAATTTGTGGATGCCTTCACGTACCTGGGAAGCAATCTCTCCCGCAGTACCAAAGTCAACGATGAGATCGCCCATCCGATCACCAAAGCCAGCCAAGCATTTGGACGCATGCAGAACGTGGTCTGGAATCGACACGGTCTCCACCTCAGCACCAAACCTAAGATGTACAAAGCTGTCATTTGGCCGAAGCTGTTGTATGGAGCGGAGACGTGGACGATCTACCAAAAGCAGGCGCGTAGGCTCAACTATTTCCACCTCAGCTGCCTTCGCAGAATACTAAAGCTGAGTTGGCAAGACAGGATACTGGATACAGAAATGCTAGAACGAACAGGCATTCTCAGCATCTACGCTCAGTTGAAACAACTGCAACTGCGCTGTAGCGGTCACCTTGTGCGGAGGGACGACGAAAGGCTACCCAAACGACTCTTCTATGGAGATGTCGCCATGGGTTCTCGTCGACAAGGGGGTCAAGTACGACGCTACAAGCAGACTCTGACGACCTCCCTGAAGCAACTGCAGATCAACCCTGCGACCTGGGAGGCCCTCGCCCGGAACCGAACAGCTTGGAAAAGGACAGTGAAGACAGTAGCAGCAATCTACGAAGCTAAACGGATCGCCGCCGCCAAGACCAAAAGAGCAGTGCGAAAGTAACCAGCGCCCCAGACCAACATCGTTAATGCCAGGCCCTGCCAACATGCACGCGCTGTCAACGCACCTTCCGCGCGCGAATCGGCCCTGGTCAGACATCTTCGGACGCAATGCACCAAAAATCCGACAATTCCAAATTCTGCGTCAATTTCTGCCAACCCTCCTTCGGACTCCCCACCCTCACCCCTGGTATCAATTCCATTACTCACACCATCATAGAGACCACATCCTTCTACTTATTACCTGTTACCTCCACCACCACCGCCACCACCACCACGACCATCAGCGATGGGGACTCTCTCCCAAAATGTCCTCATTGCGACTGCAAATTCACCTCACGCATCGGCCTGGTCGGTCACTTACGAATCCATCGTACAGAGACTGGTGAACAAGTGCCTGGAGCACCAACATACAACAGAGATCGCCGCCTCCACTGCCCACACTGTCCTCGCACTTTCACTTATCGCATGGGCCTATTCGGTTACACGCGCATCCATGACAGCGGAATTCACTTCAATGCCAACAACACCGAAACACCATGCACACCCTCCGTTCCTGCCATTCTTACTGCCACCCCCTCAGCCTCCTCCGATTTTTCCTGCCCAACACTGCGCCCGCAAATTCAACCAACGCATCGGCTTGATCGGTCTCCTGCGAATCCATCACACGGAGGCTAGTAAACCAGCGCCTGGGGCTCCGACATACAGTCGATGTGCCCGCCTCCACTGCCCTCACTGTCCAGCACATTCACACACCGCATGGGACTATTCGGACACATGCACATTCACAAAAACCTGCGGTAAACCACCGGAGGCTAAGCTACATCAGCACACACCACCTACACTAATACATAGACAAAACCCTCACAATCATCATAATGTACCTGATAAAATCACGGTTTCCTAGAAACCGTGGCTTAGAAGGCTGTCAATCTGACGCTTACACCAGACCACGTCGTCAGCCCACTGGATGTGCTGTGTGTGTCGAGTGGTTGACAAGTGGACTGGGAGTCAAAAGGCGATGGCTCCTCCATATCCCCTAATTTACTGAATCCTGGTGTGTGCGTTATGTGGGCCAGGTCGTGCTGTGACGCGCGAAAAGGGTACACCGACGGTGGTGGACGGTGATCGGATTGTGAGGGATGGGGGAGACAGTGTGGTCGACGGCTCAGCGCATTTTCCTCCTTATAAACAATCTGGCGCGTTCAAAATTATCACGGTGCACTAAAAGCCGCTGGCTTGTAAGGTTGCCAACTGACGGGATAACTCGGACCGCGTGGTCAGCCCAATGTGTGTTTTGTGTGGAGTGGCTGACTGGCGGACTGAGAGTCACGCTGCAATGGCTCCTTCTTCATGTGGCCTTTATGGCACTCCCACTCCGTGGGATCCGAGTCAGATGTGGTGGTACGCTCAGGGGCGGCTCCGGCCGCGCCAGCCACCTGCGCCCTATCCCATCTCCAGTCTTCTTGACTCTGTCATGACAGCGGGCTCAAATGGGGGAGGAGGAGAGAGCGCGGTAGCTTCAGCGCAAGGCTACTATCACTTAAAACTTATTCACGCGCAAGTCACCGTCCCTGCATCACCTGTTGTGGAGCATACGGTGAACATCGTCAGACTACGACGGTCGAACTGTCGTGTGTGTGTATGCGTAAACGTGAGAAGGGCGGGCAGCTTCGTCAAGACGGACATCAGAAAGATTTGCTCACTAGAGGAGGGTACCCGGTAAAGTGCTGGTCCTTTTGGCAGGAGCGAACTCGGATCATTTGTGAAAGTGGCTGGCAGTTAATCTTAAAGTAGATGGGCGTGGGTAAGACAAAAGAACCGGACGTGGATATTACGTGGAGAATTGGCCATGTTATCTTCTGTAGAACAAGTTTGAAAAATCTCCCCACCAATCTCCTGTAAAGTCCTATTTAACCTACGTGGAGGTTGTTCCCTCCCCATCTGAAGTGAGCAGTCCACACTCATTGCGACAATATCGCGATAAGATCTCAGGTCATCCAAGAAAGACAACTTAGGTGGCTTGGGCACGTACCCCGTCGCCCGCCTCGCGAGCTCATGCTCTCGATCCGCCCCCATTTCCCGTTCGGAGGCATCGAATGAAGAGGTCAACTCAAGACCTGGATCCACACGGTTCGACAAGACATGGAGACGGTGCTTGGACCTTCGGTATTCGCCTCTCCTCGCTGGGGAAAAGTATGAATTGAGCTGTCCAGGACTGATGCTTTGAATACCCACGCTTGGAGGGGTACAATACGTGACATCATCGTAAGTACAAAAACCTGGACTGGACTTCTTTGGTTATTCAGATCGGCTTGAACTTGAAACTGCGGGTCACCCGTATTGTTAAACTCTTGTGCACGCGTGTGATCCACCCAGCAAACGCACGTTTTTTGTTGTCTGCAGTCGGGCTTTAAATTCTGCGGACTGCTTTGTTTAAAGTATGGGTATCCACTCTTGAGGTTTGTGCTTGGTTTATTCGTCATTATTTGTTACAAGTAGTCTACAAAACCAAGCTGTGGTTTTCATTTGGATTTGATGTTCACGTATCTCTGGGATTCTAAATTTTCGGTTACAGAGGGCATACACAAATTTTTGGTGAACACACTGACACCCAGAGGGCCGAGAAACGCGCATCATGTGCCCGTGAATCCTCCTTTTGTTCCAATGAATCTGCCGTACAGGCAGTCGCATACCGATCAGTGACAATGCTCGTGTCGGTACTCATTCGGCCTCATAAATTTACGTACAGGAGGGTAGAAATGGGCCGAAGAGGCTGATATGATTATTTTGGGCCTGTGTTTTTCATCATCAGACATAACCCGAACCCAACCCGGAAGATTCAAGGCTCAAATCCGGACCAGTTGGTCATCAAGTTAGAAGTGAGATCATGTGGGTAGGAAGTCCATTTGTCGATTGGGTAACGAAAATCAGACTTGCTACCTTATCGTGATATCCGTGGTAATTCCAACTGTTTTCCAGATGCATTTTCTTTCTATGTGTCTTTTTAAGTCAAAACGGATGTTTATGCCTATTTAAAGTAGGTGGTAGTTTACTACTAAACTGTATACTTAGAAATCTACAGCAGGTAGCGGTCACTATGAAGCGCATGGCAACATGCGTCAGGAAACGCTTCACATTGTCCGTCTATTGTTTCTACTCTTATTTCTGACAAAGGCGACCCAGAAAAGGATACATGTATTCTAATGTAACAAAATCAGCCATTCACAACCAGAAGAGCGCAATGACTTCACCTGGAGTGAAATAGAATTACTTCGGAGAGAGACAGCGCCCCGTCTCCCCTGTCAGCCGTGGTCACATCGCATAATTTGCGGTATTTAGCTAGCTCCACGCAGGAAAAAAAGCTTAATTTGGGAAAGACTGTTATGAAGCTGCAGCCTGAAAGCCGGAAGTTACGCGTGCATCTGTGACTGATGTGAAATGCAAGAAATCACGCACATGAACATCCTAAACACTCGAGTTTGCCATAAAATATTCCAACCCATTCACAGATCGAGGCACGAGATGCCAAATCTAAATTCCTCTTAGGAAGTTTGATGGCAAGGAGTAATCAAGAACGCAGGGAGAGACTCACCCATACGAACAATGCGGAATGTAGCGTGCTCAGTTCAGCAAACACTCCAGAGAGTTAGCTATTGTTGCCACGCGACGTGATAACTGCGAAGACCCTTTGACTCAACTAATAATGTATTTAAACCTATGGTCACTTATAATTGCGTAATTAACACATCTACTCGAACTGAGTGGGGTTTTGGCTGTCCCATGAGTACTGGCAGGTCAGAAACGTTTACCAAGTTCAAAGGATATTTTTGCTTCAAACGTTTCTAGGGCTCGCCTGTTTTTTTAAGATTACTGCGTCTTAGTTTTATGCCTTAACTACGTCCATATTCTCCCGTTAGTTCCAGGGGTTGCCTCTACGTGTCTCAGTAGCTTAAGACTGCTTGAAACTAAACTCGTTTGAAATGAGAACTCAACAATAGGTCAAGTAGGTTGAAAACGAAAGGCCTCTATCTTTGCAGATAATAAGGTTATGGTCAGTTTGAATTGGGTTCATCCAGAAAGGCCTCAATTTACTCTAGGACACAGTCTGTGTTGTGGTTAAGCTTCGAAATATCTTTGTGACAGGATACGCAGAACTGATTGCAATTGCTGCTTTTTGTCCCGTTTGTAATTGCATAAAAAATATACTGCCAAGATTGAGGACGGTAAATACGCCCAACATGACCTCCCTTCTGATGTTAAAAAACACTGACATTAACAATTCCGACAAAAAATTGTCATTTCTGGCTCAGTAGCCCTCATCAGCCAGTCATACCCAACCCCAGCTGATGCTTCATCCGAGGCTCGCACCTGCGACCTGTTGCTCAGAAGTCCAACGCTCTAACCTCTAAGGCACATGCTCACTGTCTTGTCAGTATAGATCGGGAATATTGGCATTCGCTGATGGACGCTCACCGACCGTTAACAGAACTCACTCATTCTGCTCTGCCTTGGGGCTCACTCTCGACCCACTTCAGCGGCCACACAGCGGCTAGCAGTAGTAGAGGCCGATGAACAATGCCAACAATGACAAGAGAGACTAGAAGGGCCATTCGGGTTCATAAGCCGTCATCAGAACGGGTCGAATGAGTTCAGGTATTGATCTGTGAACGTTCAGCAACAAACACTGACAACCGAATCTGAATTTGAGTAAAAGGTTACTTGCCTACTCCACTTCATGCTAGTTTATTTGTCAAACAACCTAGACTACTTATTTTTAAATAAATACTATAAGCGAAGACAACGTGAATGAAACTCAAGCTCATTGACCCAGTCGCTCGTTAAAAGGCTTTCTCGTGTGATTTTGAACAAAACGGACAACAGACGACAATGCATAACACAGCGGCTCAATGGTAAAACGTTAGACTGAATGCAGGGTGATCCCAGCCTGGTGGCATGAATGACCAGATGTTGTTTTACCTTCAGACGTGAAATGTGTTCCCGTAAAGCATTTCAAAACGCGAAAAGAACTGACCTGGTGCGCATAATTTCGGTGGTTTGTTTGGAACATCGCCTTGTGGCGAGGGAAGGTCACTGGGAATATGTTTACGAAGCTTCCTGTAAAACAGTAAAAATGTAAATTCCAAACTTAGATGTAAACTTTTTCAAACAATGCTAAAGGTTTACAAAAAATGTGCTGTTTCACTCAGCAATGAAAATTATTGCTGCAAAATGCAAACATTTCATTGGCTGGCGGAAGTCTATCAGTCTCGTCCACTGTAACTGTGACTGAACTGACGTATTAAGGTGTTCAGAGGTAAGCCACGCGTATCAAATAATTTACATGCAAATCTTACACAATGCATTAGGTATGGTTCTCGCTCCATCACGTAGCACTTAATGGGCAATATTAATGTTGTGTATTCATGATCTCCGTACAAAACGATGGCAACCGATTTATAGTAAGTGACAAAAAATGCAACCGTTCTTAAGCACATAACGCAATTTAAAGCAAACGCCGATTAAGGTGAGAACACCAACCGACCAACCAACGAGAGCCCCATTCTCTAACGGTGGGCTAGATAGTAAGGCAGTTAAGCAGCATTCTCAACTAGCAAGAAGTAAACCATGTTCAGATTAAGAAGCTCCGATCATCGGCAGACTTTTCGGATTCTCACTAAAATTTTCAATCTTTTGTGACCATCTCTGACGACTGGTGAGACTGAGAACTCGAAATGTCGGGTGAAGGAACTTGTTGTATCGATCGTACTTTATTCTTTTGACTAAGTTCCTGGCACTCTATTATTTGTGAATATTACCAATCCATGTTGTCTGGGTTGCTTTCATTGCCTATTTGTCAAAATTCTGACAGTGTGGTTCCTGACAAAAGGGAATCCACAGAGCCAGAATTGAACAACATATGCCCAGATTTTCGAAAGCCTTACATCCTAGACACTAGATGCCTCAGAGTTTACACTAGAATAAAGACATAACACTCATAAAACTGGGAATTTCGGCTAAAATGCGGTTGTTATCTATACTCCAATGTCCAATGCGAGCCAAAATGCAGTTTTGCCTTACTCTATGTACGGCGACACTAGGCTGGCGTGTACGAGGTAGCACTAGAGCCTTATCAGAAACAAGTCTGTCACCGCAACCTTAATAGGCTGCTGGAAAGCAAAGTTACCAAGTATGCTGAAGTACTTTTTATGTTCTGAAGCTCAAAGAGGATAAAGATGAAGAAAGTGCTCCGGCTGTCCTCAAGCACCTTCGTCACGATTTGCTTTTAATAATACTCAGGAGCAGAACATGCATATGGACAAAATTGTTCCGGCAAACCGCTGCTTTCTCAGCAGTTTTAACATCAAAAATTCATGTGACAATTATTTATTAAATTTGCTAATAAAAATAAGATTGTTGTGACTAATATGAGGTTTTAGTACCCAAAAGGACATATGTGGACTTGGTACTCAAGAACAGAAGACCAATTGCACAGATTGAGCAGGCAAGGCCCGGACGATTTTTTCTTCATGTGTGCCCTCCCCCGGATAAATGCAAGCAATTTAGCGTCCCTGAAACGCAATAGCCACAGATGAAGACGAATTTTCCAGTAAATGGGTAGGCTAACCTGTGAGATGGTACCAGAACGCTACAGAAATATTGACGGGATGAAAGGCTGCAAGCAGTACTACGAAGAGTATTTTATTGAATTTTTGACGACTCCGCATGGCTGTATATACAATAAAATCTAGGATACATTTCGCTCAGAACTAGAGAGTGGTAATCGGATGTGCACTGTGTGACAAGTCATAATATAGAGAGATTTATATAAACCCAGGCCGACTGCAAAAGTTTTCTGCTTCGTTCTGGGGCTTGATATGATCAACATAATAAATTTCTCGAAAGCCACTGAGGATGACTGTATGTCATAGAATTTAGTCATTTTTAAAACGGCATACTCATGGCATATAATGACCGCTGTTTGAGGGTACAGTGAAAAGGACGAATGTTTCTTTCGACGTGGCGGCGTCCTCTTTTTACACCTTTTTAATGTATGTCAGATTTTTTTAATTCCGACAGAATATTTCAACTGAAATAACATCTAGGTATGACAATACTTTTCACTTGAACCTCGTCTGGGATTCCTTTCTAGAAACAAAATACCTTGTTTATGTCATATTCATTCAATCGGAAACCGAATGCCGCGAATACTAAAGAGGTGGCGAAGCGCAATGAACTGCTCTCCTCCTACTCGTTGACTATTACATTGTAAAATATCAAAAATACCCATAAGAAAAAATATTATGCCTGAAAAACGCACTGGCGAAGCATTAACTATGATTTTGCGATCCTGGCAAACCTTGAGGAGTTCGGAGTGGCAACGTTCGTCAAAAAATACGTTGGTTAGAAGTAGGTGGAAGTGTTAAATAAACAAGTGAACAAAATTACTTCACAGAGATCAAGGAAATTTATGTTATTTTTCAAACAAAATGATGCAGTCTTCTGCTTTACGTTGAAGTGGTATAGGATCAATTGCTGCATTACCATAAAATAAAATAAGTTGGGTACTGCAACAACTCGTCATATGACAACATAATATATATATTATGTTGTCAATATTTTGAACGTACATTGTTCACAATATTAATTATATGATGTGTTTCCACCACGGTGAAAAAAACCATGCAACCATGGTTGCATTACTTAGTGCACTTCTCACATATTAAGGTTACTGTTTATCCGATTTCATGAGGAAGAATAAGCGTATATGAAATAAAAAAACTCCACAAGAAAACATATATAAATATCACTTTTTCGATTACGTTTTCTCCATGCACACCGAGCATCAAAAGCGCTTTTAAGCGAGGACAACCGAAACACCTAACTGTAAATAGTCGCAATCGAGCAAGGCAAGGCAAAATAAAATATAATATCTTCGAATCCAGTATATATTTGAAGATACTATTATGGTTCTAGCCACACATTACAGATTTTGGCGTAAATTAGAAATCTTTCAACAAGGTGTTTATCTCGCATGTGTCATAAACCGTTATTTACTTCAGAATGACATTACCGGTGAAGAGAAAGGAGACTGAAATGGGTGTTTCTGGTCCATTAGTAGTCGTCAGCCCGCTTTTCCCTTCCAGAGAAGTACTTAAATCTCGCTTTGACGATTGAGTCATTATTTGCTTCATATTGACTTTCGCTACTGAATTTGGTTCGGAAAAGTGCTCGTCGTTGCGCTCAGTAAACCACAATTTACTGATTTTTTGATAGAAAGTCTGTCGGTAGTAGGGGAAAGAAATGAACGAGATTTGTCCGGAATCTCTTGACATGATTTATTGGACCACCCCTGGGTCTCAACTTCTGCTGGGAGGATCCACTGACAAGCGGTCGTTTATTGGATGCCCGCTCTATATAGTTTTTACTGTTTTTTCATAACGTTTCCCTGACGTCCGCAGAAGCCATTCGCCAAAATACCAGCTTCAATAAGTGTTCCGCAATTGTTAGTCACAGAACATGGTGCCAGAGACCTGTACGATGGGATATCAAAACACCGGGAGGCAACTGAGAAGATAAAACTATTCCATTTAATTAATCCAGCATATTTATTCAGCTTCTGGAATGTGCCACCAGTGATATAATTTGCACAACAGAGTATGCACCCGAAGACATGGTAATTATCTCAATGTTTTTACACTTAACGCATTTCAGTTTTAAACGTTATTAATAATTCAGTATAATTTAGTATATATAAGGAAGATTGGCAGAGCCTTTGAAAAAAATATTTACAGATAGACGCTAGCAAAACAAGCAAATGTTAAATGGCGATAGTCGTTTTAGTATATCCATCATTGCTGTCGATTTAATTTATGTCCACCAAGTAAAAATGCATCAAGTCTTCTTTTAAAAAAATTCAACACATTCAGCCTGAACAACTGAAGCTTGCAGTTTGTTCCATTCTTCAATCACCCGTTGGGAAAATAAATTGGCCCGCACTTCAAGTTTTGCGTGTTTTCATTTCAGTTTGTATTGGTGACCTCGGAGGTTTGTCATGTTTGCCAATTCAAAAAATTGGCCATCTGAAGAGCACAATCAACTCCTCTCGCCAGTTTGAAGACCAAGTTCAGATCCCCTCTGTATTGCCTATAAGAGAGAGGTAAAATTTTTAGTCTTTCTAGTCGGCCCTCATGTGGTAGACATTCCAATCCGCTGACTAGTTTCGTCGCCCTCCATTGAACTTTCTCCAGCAGAGCGTAGTCATGTTTCGTTAAAAGGCGCCACGTCTGAACACAATATTCCAACACCGGCCGGATAAATGTTACAAACACGCGCCCAAAAAGATCATCGTCAAAATTAACGAAGGACCTCCTGATTGCGCCTAAGATACACATAGCTTTCTTTGCGATATTCGCACAGTGCGACGATGGTTTGAGAGTTGGTGTTATCCATATACCCAAGTCCTTTAGAATATTTACCTCCTGGAGTTGGTGACCACTGATGAAGTTCTGGTATTCAAACCTTATCATCCTTCTGGAACTTGACCGCAGTCAGATTATTCGGCATTTGTTAAGATTAAGGTTCATCAGTCACTCATCACACCATGTTTGCAAGCGATCTAAGTTTTGTTGTAATTTCCGCGCATCCTCCGGTTTTTCAATCGAGTTCCATAACTTCAGATCGGCAGCGACCATTATCTTCTCGCATATCAGACAATCCAGGCAGTCGTTCACGTATATCAGAAACAAAATGGGACCCAGAACGCTGCCCTGAAGAACTCAACTGTGAATGGTTTCCAGGTGAGACTTGGCGTCTCCAATACAAACACGCTGGCGCCTGTCTGTGAGAAAGTCAGCCAACCATTTGAGTAGGTTGCCATTCACACCCATTTGACGGAGCTTAAGATCAGACGTTTGTGTGGAACCCTGTCAAAGGCTTTGCTAAAGTCAATGTACACCGCATCGACTGACAAACCCATTTCGAATTATTTTGTCCAACTTTCCATGGATGAGAGCAGGTTTGTGAGGCAGGATCGACAACTTTGAAATCCATGTTGATATGAACTAAGCAAGTTATTAACTTAGTGATATTTATTTTAATCCTGACTATTTATAAAGTTCACTACGGTAACCAGAATATATTTAAGGAACTACCACCGGATAACAACAGCCATGTGGACAACCTATGAAAAATTTATCCTACTCATGAACAGTGTTATTTAACAATTTTTTATAATAAAATGCATTGCAAATTTCACCTTTACATATCCTGGGTTAGAAAGGGCCAGGCGGGGTTTGTACTCGTAGGGTTGTCACTTCATAATATAGGCTGCTCGTTCTTAATAAATGTAGCCACATAGAGACGTTGCTGGAATGGGAAATGTAAATGTCCGCACCGTACAAATTTACACCACCACGGCATGGATTTGTACAACCGACCTCTCGATTTGCGACTGGCGCTCTTAACCGCTCGGCCACGCACGGAAAGAAGGGGAAATAATGGTATATACTCCGAAAACTAATGATTTGTCCCACCTTTGTAAACCTTTTTCGATTTTGTATTGCAAAAACGTACCGGAAATACTCAAGTCACTCTTAACTGGTGACGAAGAACCACCGAGCAGCAATACTGAACAAAGCAAAGTTTAATGGAAATCAAGCACAAGTAAGATACACAATGAAGGTTTGGCACGCTCTTTAGAATTTATTTTAGAATTTATATTTGGTTAGCACCGGGAAGGTACTGTCTAAGCAAACATTAGTAACGAAATAAAGTTATGACAATGTGTGCAGATAAAATGTACAAATTCATAAATTGTCCTGCTATGTCAACAGTTAGCAATGTTTTAAAAATTAATGGTGAACTAGAAAAAAATAGGCAGTGAAAAACTCCTACCATGAAAAATGGAGGCAGAGTTCAATAGGTCTTCATTTTCGAATAGAAGGTAGGAGAAAAAAACTGCTTAGGAAAAAAATAGTCAGGTGGTAGAATAGGGTAATACTGCAGTAGCATTTCAGAATGAGATAATGAAACGTCGAGGTGATTCGTTCTTGATCACTTCAGGCGTATGAAACAAAATCTCACGAAAATGCGTCAATGAACTTAAGTCCTCAGCATCATAGGATCCAGAATTGATGATGATATCAAAGAAACCGGAGCATTTAAGACGTGGACCACAGAATTTGTACCGTGGGTTAAATAAATACAAAGTGGATAATTGCTGCACTATGTGAGCATCCATATGAACAGCATAAATGATTATTATGGTAAACATATCCAATTCAAAACGATTTGCCAATTTTAAAACAAAATTCAACAATTTTTGGCATATATGGTGAACTGGAAAAGAAGCTGTTTCACGAGGGTCACTTAAATTCCCAATGGTCTTTTCTCCGAGTCACGAGGAAGGCTACTGGAAAAAGATTAGGAAAATAAAAGGTTAATAGAATCGGTGTTAAAATAAATGTGCAGTCTTCGCTTGAATTCGCATAGACTAGTTAACGAACTGATTTCAATTGGCAAGTAAGTCCAAAGAAAACTATACCTAGAAGCATAGAAGAGAGAGCGTTTACACGTGGAGGATGCAGGGGGGTAGAATAAGTTCAGAATTTTTTTAGGTTATAAGGAAGACTAACGGGGTTAATGAAAGAAAGCTTGGGGAGAGTTGAGCTATTTTTTATTTGGAAAAGGAGACAAAAGCCTGCTATCAGACTCCTGACCCAAAGAAATTTTTAACTTCGTTAGATGGCATCTTGTTGAGTAGTAAGTAGTTGACAGAGTCGGAAACAGGAGTTTTGTTGTGAAATGTCTTTTGAAATTTGAAATTTTTGAACGTCTAGATCCGTTCATTAAACCGAAGTGAGGACAGCAAAATTCAAGAATGGGAAGTACAAACATAATATAAAGTCTTAATATAACTTCTAAAAGGTTGAAATTATAAGAAATACAGCCGCAAATATGAGCAGCTTTGGCCATTATTCTATCGGCATTAGGCGAAAGATCTAATTTATTGGAGTAGCTTTAGTCCAATTCCTTGACGGAGGAACATTGAATCATAGGGCAACCTTCAAAAATGAGTGGTTGCGGCAGCCTTACAGGCTCAAAACTCATGTAGCAACACTTAGAAGGTGAGAACTCCCTTAGCCATGTGGAGCTTTAGGCCGAAAGTGCGTCTAAGTCCGTAGAATGTGTTCTAGGCATCGTTCGGTCATAGAGTTAGTGACGGAATACACGCATATGGGGTCATCAGCATAAATAAAACATTGATAATGTTAAACTATCGATGAAATATCATTTATATACAGAAAAAACAACAAAGAACCTAATACGGTACCTGGAAGGACACAGCAAACAGTCGGGGTAGCACTTGAGTATGAGGACCCCACTAAAACCTTTTGGTTTCGATCATTTAGGTATGATCTAATAAAGTCAGTTAGGGGACTACGAAATCCTACAGCTTCTAGTTAAGCTATAAGTCATCTATGAGGCACTTTATCGAATGCCTTACAAAGACCAAAAAGATAACTACTACAAATAGATAATCATTAGGAAGAGAGGTTAGTAGATTAAAAAAAGACATGTGAGAGGTTTTAAAAGATCGGTCCGGTAAAAAGCCTTTGTTGAGAAATCTGTATTATTTGATTGCTTATGAAAAATTCGATGATTTTTTTGCTATTATTTTTTTGAACAGTTTACTAAGAGAGGGCGTTTTATGAACACCGCGATAGTTATGAATGCTTGATCGGGAACCAGATTTAAAAACTTGTATTATAATAAAAGTTTTCCAAAAATCGGGGAAGAAATCATTTTCGAGAAATACATAGAATAATTTACTAAGTGATGGTGAAAAACCCTTAACCATATAATAAGTGACTTTGGAATGTTATTAGTTTTAAGCGAAGGTGAGCTTTTTCTTTTTAAATGTGTGAAGGCGAAAAATTAATGTTTGTTAGAAGTGAATTTGAATTTGAAAGCAGAGGAATTCAGTGATTGGGGCTAATTTCAGTGATAAAGTGGTTGGAAAAAAACAAATTTAAAAATTCTGATTTGCCCAAATACTCCGTAACGAATTTTTGGTTACAGTCGAGTAGTTGGTGGAGTTACATTCAGAAGCTTAGCCGATGACCGAACATGGAAGATTTGAGCAACAGATTCGGATGAATTGGCATCACTTAGGGCCCGAGACTCTCTAAGTTTATCTCGCGCGAGCGTAATTTTCGATGCTAATTCAAATATTTGTGCCATCCTTAAGTGAACTGACAAAGAGCTTTAAATTGAATCTTTAAGTTGCTTTCGCTCAAAGCCTGGATTTTTTCTGTGAGGCTCTGCAATAGCTCACAAAAACATTTTGGATCGTGGATTGAAAATATGCTGCGACAATCTAGAGTGCTTATGAAATTATTTATTAATTCATGGTCTGTGTTAGAAAAGTCGAGGTTATTGCATTTAAGCGCAGGCTTTGTGAGAGACGGACATGAAAACAACAGTGAATTATTGCGTGATCACATATGAATAGATCACGATGGAAATTCATAAAGTGAGGGTAGACATCATTTGTAAAAATTAAATCTAAAATTTTGTCATTTCTATTCACTAAACTGACCAGTTTGGAAACGTGTGAAAAGTTAATAGTATCGACCAATTTCTGATGTTTTGACGGAGAAGAATTTGCCTGCCAGTAAATGTCTGGCAGATTAAAATCGTCTACGATTACTTTGACATTAAATCGAGTCCCTGCAACTATTTCAAATAGTTCATAGAGCTCGCTTTCATTGCCAGAATAAAGCGGATGATTATAGGCACAGCCAATTGTCGCTTTTTTATTGTGCGGGAGGATGACGGAAGCAAAGCATACATTTCCAGAAAAGGACGAAATGCTCCTAAATATCACCGGGAGTTTTTTTTTAAATGTCTGCTCTTTTTCAACTATGTTCCACTATGTTGGCCGCTCCAACATATCGAGATAATATTTTTTTGATACCACAACTGGCATGTACAAATAGGGAATTCAAAGGTGACTCACCTACATCTCCCTCAAATATACTGATACTGATACTGAACTTAGAGAAATTAATGGTATCTAGGAAAGGCTAAAATCTGGGTGGACAAAGTTCGAAATCCAGTCAATTTCTGGAAAATTAAAATCCCCAGCGATTATTTTAATGTTAAATTGGACTCTGAAACCAATTTAAAAATTTCAGAAAGTTTCACATCATCATCGGATGATGAAGTAGGCGGGTAGTAAATACATCCGAGAATAGCCTTTTGCCAGGGCGACAGGATAATGGATGCGAAGCAGTAATTACCAGAGAATGAAGTGACGTCTCGATCAAACGGGAAGTTCTTAAAAGAAGCTTAAATATAGAGAAGACAACCACCACCACGCTTACTAGTGCGGTCTTGACGGTAGAGATCGTACTGGTCTATGACAAGCAAAGAGTCTGAAATTAAGGGATGGGTCCAAGATTCAGTTACACATAAAACATCAGGCATTAACTCGAAAGCAATGGATCTTAGTTGCGCCATCTTATTTATAACAGATCTAGCATTAAGTAATATGACATCTAGGGTAGTTCGAGTATCCAAATAAGGGTAACCGTTATTAACTAAAAAAACATTTGGAGGTGGGTTGCGTCTGAGCATAGTACGAAAAGATAATGGGAGATCCGGTATTTGATTATTAAGAAATCAACAAAATGCGCTCAGGGGTGTTAGTTGGCATGAGAATTTATGATGAATATGAGGTCTGCATAGTCCAGTATTCAGATTGTAATTGTGATTATGATTATCAGAATTTGAATCGGAGGTACTTTAAAACGAGCGCGCAATATGACATAATTGTATGATGATCATTTTACGGAGGCATGGGTTATGAAGACATCATATTTCATGGGGGAAATGATGCAGGGCAGATATACTTTATAGATACCCTTCTAATTTCCTGATGGTCCTTTCTCGTGGTCATGGCAAAAGCTGACCATGAAGGCAGAGGAAAATAAAAGGTTAATTGAATCAGTGTTAATAAAAATGTGCAGGCTTCGTTCAAAAGTAGACAAGTTATCTGTTAACCTTATATCGATTGCTAGGTTTTTCCAAAGAAAGCAATACCTAGTAGCAAAGAACAGAGAGCGTTTAGATGTGGAGGATATGAGCGGCGGTATAATAAGGGATGAGTTCGGTAGGTTTTACGAACGACTAACAGGGTCTAGGGCTAGGATTCGGAAAATTTTTGAACTATTATGAAGACAGAAACCAGCTTCTAGTCTCCAAACCCATAGAAAGTTTAGGTAAGTTAGTTGGCACCTATTCGAGTACATTGTAGTTGAAAAGGTCAGAAGTAAGAGTTTCCGATTAAAATGTCTTTGAACATTTCAATTTTTGAACGGCTTCACTCGGTCATTTAATCAAAAAATGAACGGAATTGTTCAAGAATTGGAAGGACAAACACTTGACAAAGTCTTAATTTAATTTCAGGAAGAAAGAAATTATAAGAGATTTAGCCAAAATCTGGGCTATTTGGCCGTTAATTTATCGGCATGAGGCAAAAGATCTAAATTAGAAGTGCAGATTAAACCTAAGTCCTTGATACTGTTCATGTGGCCTACGCTGATTTCCAGAATGCCTTCGATACTGTTGCACGCCTGCATCTCCTGTAAAAGTTGAGAGCGAGAAAAACGTTTTAAGTGGATCTAGAATTTTTCATTTGCCGTTCCAAATTTTTGTGTTTTGTTCGACAACAATCATGGAGGACAGTCATAGAAAGTGAAGTCCCAAAAATTGTTCGTTCTCGAATTGATCCTGTTCCTCTCGATCCTTATAGTTATCGTCGGTTATTGGACTGTGAAAGTGACATGTTTGCGGATGGTACACAAATATTAAATGTAATCGTTTATGATGCTGACGAAGCTGACTTCAAAAAAACCTTCTTCGATTGAACAATTGGTACCGCAGATGTCTTTAGTCCTCCACCTCAAACAAATAAACCCTGCTGCGTCTCGCAAATCGAAACCAGGTCCCGGATTCGTGACTGCAATAGCAAAACGGAATGCAACTGCACGAAGAAGAAACCCTGGACTTTCATGGCGTTCGGAGGACAGGCAAAATAAAGCCTTCTATATAATGAGGCGAGGTGGCTGAATCCGAAATTTTAATACTGTGTGCAATTAAGCTGGCATTTACTGTTTTAAATGAAAATTTCTTTTTTCAATTCAATTCCATTTATGAAGGGAAATAGGCATGGGCCTTCGAGCAACCAGTTGACACGTTAAATTAAGTGCGGTGTGCAGATAAACATATGGTTTGCAAAATTTCAAAGGCGATCATAAAATATGACAGGTGGTGCGTGAGTCGCGGGTTTAAGTTAAATCCCTCATCGCTCTGGCTCATTTTGGATAAAGAAACTGTCATTGATCCTTTTAATGCTTTCCAGCGAGGGTAACATCACAACGTCTTCAGGGAGGGCATTCCATGGTTTGACCACTCTGACAGAAGAGGAGAACTTGTGCACATCCATTCTCACCTGCTGGACTCGCATTTTCAAACGGTGACCTCGGAGATAGGTTATTGCAGCAAATTCAAAGACGTCCGAGAATTCCAGGCAGAAGTCTAAACCCTCCACAATGCAGAATGTCTACAGAAGATCACCACACATTGCCCTTTAACGCAAAGGGAACAGATTAAGATTCGTAAGGTGGGTTTGACTTGACAATAAGCTCTAAATCATAACCATATTGGTTGCTCTCATTTGTAGTCTTTCGAGATAAATCTGCACTGGAACAGTTTAGTGTCTCCAGGCTTTACAGTTTATTCCAAATGCAGCCTATTGAATGTTCCAAAATTCTTCGCGAAGAATTCTTCAGGAAAATTTGAAAGTGCTCCTCTGATGGAATGCAATACAGCCATTGCGCTCTTCTCCACTTTCGAGCAGTGAGAGGACAAGTTTAAGGTGGTGGTCGTAAGCACACAAAGGTCCTTTTGGATTTCCATGTCTTTGAAGGCTTTAACGTCGGAAAGTAGCTGCTACTGTCGGCAGATCCGGATGGGTTGCCTTAGCGAAGTATTGAACACATATTGGCGTTGGACCGCGAAAGCCAATGATTTGACCACTGCTCCAACTGATTTAAGTTAACCTGTAGTTTATCTACGTCGGCAGGGCGCTGGATTACATTCCAGATTTTCGTGTCGTCGGTAAACATTGCTGATTCACAGTCCTGATCCCTGACACAATCGACCACGCATATTAGGAACAGTATTGGCCCTAGTACTGAACCCAGAGGAACGCCACTCTCGACCGCAGCAGAACGTGATCTCTCTTGGCCGATGCACACAACCTGGCGCTGACTCACGAGGAAGTTTTCGATCCAATTGAAGAGGTTTCCTCTAATTCCAATTTTTTCTAGCTTGCATAACAGTCTCTGATGCGGTAGAGTGTCGTAGGCCTTTTAAATATCAATGAAGGCGATGGGAACCTCGTGTCTATCTTAAAATGCTTGGGTCCAGCTCTGAAGAGATTGCAGCAAATTTGTCATGCAGGATCTTCCTTTTCGGAACCCATAATGGCAGTTTGATAATAAATTATGTGTCTCTAGGAATTTCACCAATTCGCTCATGATGATCCTTTCCAGAAACTTCCCAAGGATGCATGTCAAGCTTATGGGCCTGTAGTTTGTCACGGAAACCCGGCTAGCGCTTTTGTACAAGGGAGTTATATGTGCCTGCTTCCAATCGATAAGAAGTGTTCCGGAGTAAAATGGATTTTGAAAGAACCCTGACATAGGTGCGGAAAGTTCATTGTAAAGTTCTTTCAGAAGTTTGGGTGGAAGGTCATCCATTCCTGGAGATTTCGAATCTTTTAGTTACTTCAACTACCTTCGGATCAGAACTTCTGAGAATATCAAGTGACTAAGGCTTGCAGTCGGCATGTAATCCGCTGAGGGACGAAAGAACCTTGCGTCGTTCATGTAGACTTAGTGGTAGAACTGTAGAAAATTACTCGGCTTTGTCCCTGTTTTTATAAATTTCGACGCCTACCACAATCTTGTTTATCGGGATTTGATGCTTCTTACCTGTATAACTTCAGAGGTCACTGAAGACATATTTTGGATTCTGCGTTTCCTTTTGCAGTAAAGTTTTCTCGATTTCTTGTCGCGTCTTAAGGATAAGGCTTATCGTTTTGTCTGTCTGTGTTTTTTACTCGTTACAATATGCGACTTGATTAGACTCGTAATATTTTCTCAAAAATTTGTGCTTTCTGTTTATTTTCCTTTTATGTAGCTGTCTAAACGCCCAGAACGCTTGCTATAATGGACACTCGTTAGTGGGCAGTGTTTGTCCATTAGTTGCAGCAGAGCATTCTGGAAAAACTCCCAATCTTCGTTCACGGTGCTCGAAAAACATTGAGGTCCAGTTGAGGTTTGTTCAATCTGCTCGCATCTCATGAAAAGTTCCTCACCATACGTTGCGCCATTTTCTCTATATCAGGCGTAACGGAGAATAAGGCGTTGTCCTACATAACAACCACATGATCATTTCAACCGAGCGGAGGCATTTAAATAATCTCGTCAATGCTACCAGAAAATTTCGCTAACACCAGGTCGAAAAAAACTGCCCTTTGTCCTTCACAGGTTTTAGTGGGAAGTGGACATGTTGTGTGAGGAGTTCCTTCAAGGTCTTTTGCAAAAAACCATGATCGAAAGTCAATTTTGGGCATGATGGTGTAACAGTGCCCCCAGTTAATTCCTGGTGCATTGAAGACACCCACATTCATGAAATTAGGTCGACAGGAGAACTTTTCTAGTTGTTCCAACAGATGGGTGTCTTTGAATCAGTCTTTAACGTATTGGCGAAAAGGCAGTGAGGACATCTACACATGGAGAGCCAAGAGCATCGATGGTCAACCATACAGCGTGCATGTTGCATGAAAACTTGCTCGTCTTGTCGGACACTAATAGCACTTATTTCAAATACACAATTATTCCATCACCCTGTCGGTTTTCTCTGTCCCTCCGATATATATGCTATCCAGACAATGTTTTTCGCTATCCCGAATACTGCCGCAGTTTTTTGTTCTATGACAGAGCCTTAATTTAATTACTTTGTTTTCTGTTTCGGCAGATGGAGAGGCAGGCTAATATCTGTGGGTAATTTCCAAGTGGGTGATCATTTTCACTTAAAGACCACATCGATTGCGATTGGATGACGGCGTATATCATTAAGCTGAGAGAGACTACCATTTTTGTGTTTAAAAGCACCAAAAAGGTGTATCTGTTTATTACCTGAATAATTGCGGTCTCATGATTGAGAGAATTCTGCTGGAACTTACTGTTCTTTTCTTGGGTAAGTTGTATGATTTCTCACTGATATGTCTATAAGTAGCTGTAACTGCGGCCATTGGAATAACATTCATTAAACTATTCAACCGCGGTTTTTTCTAAAGGATACAAATCTTTCCTATCCGTACCGACCGTCAAAAAGTGAATATTCTCCTACTCATCGTTGTAGCCTCAAAGGTTGAAATTGTTATGGTACCCTCTTTTTAATCTTGGGTTATCCAATAACTAACGAAGCTCACTGTTATGAAGGTGTTTCCATTGCCATTTACTGGCTTAGAAGACAATTACATTGAGCGATTTCGGCAAATATTGGGTAAAATAACTCCATATAAAAAATCGTAGGTTGGCCTTTGTTTGTACAAGTTTCTATATCTTTCGGCACTGGGTTTTGCAATTACAAACGTGTTCGTCACCGGCAGAAACGTTATCCATGAAAGACTGCATCCGCACGTCTTCGCTGTGCCTCAGTCAAATGTGTGTTTAACCTCAAAAATGTAGTGGAAAAGACAAGAAGCTGTTCATAATTGATATTATTGCATCCGATATACATCAATTAAACTACGTACTTAGTATGAAAAGGTACATGAGCTATCTATAAGACTGTTGATAAGAGCTTTTTAATCTGAACTACCAAAGTTATTGAGCATAGGCAAGGCAAACTGAGGGCAGGTCATTTTTATGTGCCCAATGATAACTTCTTTGTCACTGTGCTTACTTGAAGAGTTGTTTAGTGTTCAAAAGGTTCCTTAACTCAATGTAATACAAAGATATTTTGAAGCGAGAAATATTAAGTAGTACCCTGAAAATTTAGCGAAGGTATGAATAAAACATTACGTTTAGTTGTCGTTTATTGTTTCATACTTTCATTTCCATATGGACATGCTGGAAATGCGATGTCTGCGGCTTTATTTTCTGCGGTAGGTGTTAATATTTATTGGTGGATCATTTCAAAAAACATTAAATTTTTTTACTAAATCTTCAATTTTCACAAATGAGCAATTAATTTTTAATATACTGTTATTCGTCCCTACTCGCAAGTTCCAATGTGGGCATGGATGAGTGGCTGAGCGAGTTAATCCTTCAGCGTCAATCGATTTGTCCTCGATCCGATATTTTCATTGTTAACTTGTTATACAATCAAGATATTACTGCTGTAAAGACTTTTTAATGGCAAAAGCAGGCACTTTACTCCGGTTCTCCTCTTTCTTCTCGGATTTATCTTTAAAATTGGGTCAGGTGCGAATCCCGCGTAGCTGCAATACGAACATTTTCTGCAGATCGCGGTTATTGCCCTAGGCCCATGGGTGTCAATTACGCGAATTTCTGACTATCAGCACAATCCGACTGACGTGTTCGCCGGACGCAGTCTCGGCACACTTGTGGCAGTCCAAGCGGTTATTTGCGCTCGCTTATCGACACAACTTTGCGCTCACCAAACTCCGGTGCGTATAAATCCCTCAGGCGGGAAACTTCACTAGCCCACAGACTTCCAAACATGGTAGGACTTCTAAAAACAAGCAGTATTTTAAAAGTGAAATGTCTCCTTGTTTCTGTAAGCTGTTACGGTAAGGCATGGTTATGACTGCCGTGTAATATACGCAGGTTGAAGAAATCGATACGGTAGAAAACGAAAAATACGGACAGAAAGCTAAGGACATGAGAATTCCCATTTGAGTATATGTGTTTAGATTTCTCGACTGCAACGATCCCTTTTCAATTTATTCTATATGGCCTTTTTTTCTCATATGGTATTGGAGTAAGCCACATCCTGTTTCTTTGAAAATCTGTTTAAGCATGTGCGGATTTGACGTGTGTGACATCCACAAACGGGCTGTTTTGACCGAAAGGCGGACCGAGAGTGGGATCCATGAAATCGAGCAAGACATCAAAAATAGAGTGATCAGTCATAATTCCATCATGACACAAGAAGGTTCTTCTTTTCCAAAAGAGTGATTAAGGCCTGGAATGCTCTGCCTGCAGACATAATCATGTCGTAATCAGTTGACACTTTTAAGCGGAAGTTTTGACCAGTACAGCCATAAGTATTACCACGACATCCGAACCTAACACATTTCCTGAAACATATTCCTATCCACACTTTTCGCGTCTTATAACATACTACTCCCTATGTTTGAGTAACATTATTTTATACTTGTTTGTCCGATGCCCTGCAGTGTGTCGGGGAGATAACCATTTGTCCAACGTCCATTATATGTCAGCCCAGGGGCACGCCCAGGGGCGGCTTAGGCCGCGCCAGCCACCTGCGCCCTCTCCCATCTCCGGTCTTCTTGACTCTGTCTTGACACCGGACTCAGGTGGGGGAGGAGGAGAGAGTGCGGTAGCTGCAGCGCAAGGCTACTATCACTTAAAACTAATTCACGCGCAAGTCACCGTCCCTGCACCACCTGGTGTGGAGCATACGGTGGACCTCGTCGAAATCGACGGTCGAACTGCCATATGTCAGCCTTTTTTAATTTACAGTGTCATTGACATCAATAGGGAGCTCAAAGGCTTTGACTATATTTTCCTTAATAAAACTGAACTGAACTGAACTGAAAATTGGTGATACGTAGCCTGTGTCACTTAAAATGTACATTAAACTCTGAGAACCTAGTAACTAACTGGTAGTATTGTGGAATCGATGGTTAATACAAACATGCCAATTAAGGATTGTTTTGGACCCTCTGCGAGCAGACAAGAACATATTGACATGTTGATATTCATACTTTTGTTGTGCGAAGTAATAAATATGTTAAAATAGAGAGATAGTTAAATCATCTCTTCGCATAGCATCGGCGCTCACATTGCTGCGGAGCATACGTCGGACAACTGTCGAACTGAAATTTACCACCATCGCTTGCTTGAATTTATGTTTAGTTCCATTGTGGTCATTTTATCTTTCTTGTCTCAATATTTCATCTGCTTCGATTAACTGTATATAAATAGAGATTTCCAGGAGGTACCACTACATTTCACTCAAATAAACTGAACGAAGCTTATTTCATGAAAGACAAAAGGCACCTGAGCGGACAGACATAGGTTCGTGTTGAATATTTTTATGTTCTTGACGTGACGGTTTGTAGTCTTAACTAAACTCTACGAAACTGTATGAAGGTATCCAATGGGTTCACCGAATTCTGCAGAAGCTCCACATAACCGAAAGATTGGAATTTTTAAGTGAAAAAAACTGTCACAATTACATCAATCGGCCCACAACGGTTTCGCAAACGACAAATCCACTCACAGAACAAAATCGAGCGGTTCTGGTGCATATGCTGAAGTCGTCATTCATGAACAGATAAAAATACCCGGATGCCAAGGAAATTATCGATCGCTCTGTCAGTGTCGCGTGGGAGGCGATGCTGTTGATTCATCGAGCGGTAAAGAGAACTTTGGAAAAAGCTTATGACGTGCTTTTACTGAGTAGTGAGCCTCATCAGAAGATATGATGCACATTTCCCATATTCGTCAACTTTTCGCGAACAAATTCTTGTCCGGAGACAGTCATTTTTCCGAAAAGTATGAGCGTCTGGCTTTCTGTTTCTCTAAATTGGCCTGCCAAACAGTTTGTTAAGCAAAAACAGCAATTGCGTCCGAAAAAGAACCATGCGGACTAGCAAAAAGATTCTTTCGTATATGACTGAAACTTGCGGTTGGTTTATGCAACGCATTAGAAGGAGTTTGAAGAATGGAGCACTGTGTCATTATATACTGACAACATTTTTAGTACAATTTCGTGCATTACTTTCCTCATAACTTAAACAAGGCAGGATAGAACTGAACCTCATGTTCCAGAAAAAAACACGGAAAACTGATGAGCTGAACCCATCAAAGCTGCGGCAGACAACGGCACAAGATCGGCGAATCTTTGCGTGTCTGGGCTTTCAGCTTTTATCTGTTTCTGACAGTTTAATAAATAATTACTTATTCCTATACTACTGACTGCCTGATGGCAAAGTTGGAATATTTAGCGGATATTCCGCAGTAGCAGATGGAATTCAGTTTTAATATTCATACAGACTTTCGGGTAAAGCGTGAAAAAGGTTTATTTCGATTAATGTATTCTAAGTCTGTGCATTAATTTCCTCGGATATTAAACAAAGCCATGCAATGTACTGTCATATTGGTGATTTTATCACAGTGGGTTTACCTATTTTTAAGATGGCCTAGGCTAATGTTCTTTAGTTTCAGCTGGGAAGTAGTGCTCATGTCAACGAAAAGGCGAGCCACCGGCAAAGGCATGGCAGGCTAGAATGAAAATGTCTGCCTTGCTACATTTCACGGAATCGGTACACCTGACGCGTAAAATAGGTGAGTGCCTCAAGCGAACGCCTGTTGTTAGTGGGTCATTAGTCAAACAATTTACTTTCGTTCGCACGCTTTCCTGTATGCTATCCATAGGTTTCAGCCTCAACAGTAAGTTTCTTTCACCGATTTCTTCTAATCCTGTGAGGCAAATTCGCAGGAGGCAATCAAGTCTGTGGACCAATCTAGTACTTAATTCCATCAACTATCTCCTTATCTTATTAAGGTAGACTCAATTTGACTCCTTGGCTTTTGCTCATTCACCATAACACTTCTCCATAAATGTTATCGTTCGATTTGCCCCACTGCTAAGGTTTAACTTTGGGTTGAAATTTGGGATGAGATAGTAGGGTTTAGAGTTAGGTCTGTGGCTATGTAACAGGATTTAGAATCTAGCGCAAGGTTTAGTTGATAAGGGTTGAGTTAAGATTAAGGCATAAATTTAGGGTGAGGCGTTGAAGGTCAAGCCATCGAAATTATCAACTACAGTGACATCTCTAGTCACGGGAATCGCCCGTCAGATTTTACGACCTTTTCAATGGTGATTGGTCATCATCAGCTGGGACCAGTTAACCGTAAATACCTGGCCAATACCTTCCGTTTTTATTATTTTACGTCTGTGGTCCTTATTCGCTACGAACTCAATTTCACAGTTGTGTTTTTTTTGGTTTTCTTAGTATTCTTAAGTAAGCCAACGACTTTAAATTAAATTTGCTTGATGTTACAGGAAAACCTCTACCTCTCAGTTCCATTTACCTGCCGGCAAAACGTATTTCAAACAACACTCCCCTATTGCAGGAGTTATGGCTTACCGTTTTCTCGTTACCATTTAGCGCCTTTGTTTTGTCATCGTCCTCATCGTTAGAGGGAGTTAGATTGCAAGTAATTTCATTATCGTGGACAATCAAGGATTGAAGGGTATAACCGTTAATGACAAAGGAGTATGCACTGACCATTTCTAGTTTAATTAAACACCCTCAGACATCAAAACGCCAAATCCAGAAACCTAGAGGCGCTTAAAAGAGTGCATTCTTTAATAATCTCGAAGAGAATTACCAGGGCCTGAACAATTTTGTTGCAATTTAGAATGTCTTGAGAATTGGTGCACTAATGCCGTTATTCCTCTCCGTGTTTAGATTAGCACCAGCTGACAATAAGGTCAGTGTTTGTGTGGTGGAGTGCGTCCCAGGGCCAGCTTAACTTCTGTAAATTATCCGGCTTTTAATAAAGCCAAGCAAGCGCTTTCTGCCAAAAGAATAGTTTAGTCCTGAGCTTCTGGAACCACTTGAATGAAAACAGTCTTTCAGAACTTTTAGGGTACAAAGCGTGGTGATCACCGGAAGGTGACTTGCGTTATGTTTAAATTTCAAAAATGGGATTGTCTAATTTGCTTTACCATCAGCACTTGTCAAAACGAAACCATACAAAGCACAAGTAACGGATCAAGGCTTTAAATAGCTTGACCAGCAAATGAATGTAAATTAACGGAACACAGAATCACTCAAAAAAGTAGTACATAACTGTTGGTGGTCAACAGTGAACTCTTTATGCATGTCGTTATGAGGAGCAATTTAATAACTGTCCCTGAACTAAGAACTTGAACCTAAGCCATTAACGTGTTCCATACATCTAACTCTAAAACTCGAACCTTAACCCTAACCTTGACCCTGAAACCCTACCTTAAAACCCTTATATTAAACCTAATTTTAGCGCTTCTTTATATTTTACCCTTATAATTATAACCTTAACCTTATAGCCATATTGACCTTCCCCTTAAAGCTTTAACTGTAACCTTTAATTTAAAACCTGTAACGTACACCTAACTTAAATATCTTTACCCAACTCAAACTCGAACCTTAAAACCCAAATTTCTAAACCCTTGACTCCCCTTCTTCCCTCGTTTTCGAAGCCTCAACCTCAATGTTCAACCATAATCCAAGCACACAAAATGTTATCATCCTAATCCCATTCGTAACCCATATTATCAGGGCTTAAATAGTACATATGTTTACGAAATCTTCCTAAACAGAAATAAACTAGATTTCAAAAATTAAAAGAGCTACCATACCCTTTTTCCATCTCCCGACCGTCAGTTGGTTTTTCAAGAAGTTCAGTCATTAAGTGACGGGATCTGTCGCAGTAGCATTGCATCCGTCCATCCACGTGCGCCATGCGCGAACTGGTCATCATGTCAAGCTCCAGGGTAAACAAGATTACGAGCGCCCAAAATTATATAATCCATTTCATGACATGTGATGCTGGAGATCGAAATTAAGAATTTAATGAAATTAAAATGCACCATATTTTATTTATCCACCTTGTCTATTCCAAAATGTTCATTTTTGCATGCGGAATAGGCCTTAAAACAGGTTCAGCCGTCAAACTTTTTAACAATTGGATTGCAACTTTGGGATACCCTGTATTCGGACTGTTTCCTATGTTAACACCAATCCTAGACTATGTTGCTTGATTTGCGCATCTTTTTCTTTAAAAAAAGGCCTATCTTAACTTGCGTGTTTTACCAAGCAGAACTTGCAGCACATTAAAAATTATTTTTTTCTATGTAAATAAAATGCAACAAGGGGCATGCGAACAGGTTATTTTTAAGAAAAGCACAGTTTCTAAACATTTTAAAAATTCAGATATGTAGCTCTGTGTGATCTGATACCCTAAAATGCAGCACTAGCGTTTATTGGCAATCAGTTCTTGGAATCTGCCGCTATGTTTCTGCTGTAATATCTGAAATTTCAGACAAAAGATAGTGTGGAATAACAGTCTAATATTTAGAAGCTGCCAACTCGCAGTTAGTTTTAAAAAAGTACTTAACTCCTTATCTTACTGACAGCACGGAAACTAGCTAAATGTCCACGCACGTGGTTTGCCTACATCCTGCGGCTGCAGAACACAGCTGGGAGGTGTTCGCATAATCAGCGCTTTCGCAAACCTTCTCTTGAGCTTTCTGGTATGTACGCCGGTTTTCAACCTGCCGCTTTTTGGTTTACCCAGTGCATGTGTCGGGTTATTTGAAACGGTTTTCTGTTCAGCGTATTTGCTGTCATGATGGCTTTTGGTAATTGCACTTTGCTTTCTGCGTTTTATGGCCCATTTTCATGTAGGCGCATATGGCTAAATGAGCCCATACGGTAAGTGAAGGTCCGTGAGCATTGCAAGATAGTGAGGCGGGTGCGATGGATGTATGCCCGGATTTCGTTAACAGCAAGTCTTGAGTTCTGGTGTTGAAGGTTCATGTTGATACTTGCGGACGTAAGAAATCGAAAAGCTGTCCTTCGGTCCTGTAACAGGTTTTGCTCCTCCGGCAACACCTGCGGTAGCCCTCCAAAAGTAGGACAGAGAATGTTGGGCTGGATAGGGTAGGAGCAACTACTCAGGTCTGTTTCATCTCATCAGTCATGTTAAATATACCCGAGTTTGCTGCTTAATCAGGGACGTCTGAGCGTGCGAATGAAGCATAAAGGATTTCCTCATTTTAAAATACTCCTTCAGATCACGGTAGGTTTTACGGTGTGAGAGGCTTTTCTCAGATCGAACGTTATCGTACGGGGTCATGCACAAAAAATGACAATAATCATCTTACTAGCGCGTTAACAATGACATGAGTAGAGCTGCTGAATATCGGTGAGGCACGCTTCTTGGTTGTTAGTTAGAACAGATGCTGTCAGTCGGGCGTACTGGATGCCTGTTAACAGATGAATGAATCTTTTCACGGCTATCCCGCTGTGACTGATGGGCTTGTGGCTAAATACTCATATCAACTTTAGGTCTGTGCCTATAAGGCTTTGTTCCGATGGCTTTTGTTCATGTGTGCGATTACTTTCCAAAAAAATTGAAAACGCAGCCATTTCAAAACTTGTAGATCAGCCAGAAAGCCTATGGGACACACTGTTAGACACCAGTATGAGCCAAACCCATCGTCGTTTGGTCATGCAGAGGTAGAATGTCGGTAAATCTCATTTTTGGACTTTATTAGCTAGTGTCGGGATGGACTCTCATGTAACCTATGAAGTTTCAAATGCGCCCGGCCATTTAGGACTTTAATATGCTTTTTTCCGAATTCAATCAAATTGACTTTTTTATCCTTTTCACCATACTATTCAAATAGCCGACAGAAAATTTAGCTGAGAAGTATTTATGACTAGTCTTCACAGCAGTTATTTGATTTTTCAACAAGTAATTGTTGTAATGTGAGAGAAAGACAATGGTAATCGGCAGTTATATTAAAATGTCATGTTGAAGAAACAATGGTTGCCTGAAAATTTGGAATCTTATTAGTCGTATGACTGCCATATTCATAATTATCTAGTTTATAAGAACATGTCTACTTAGTACACATAAGTAGCAATATAATAATTGTAATAAGTATGTAGATCAAGGGCGAGGAGTTGGACTTCCCCGCCTATTAACGGAATAGTGTATTGGTATCTGTATGCAAATGCATCATAATGCTGACCATGAATGAATTTAATTCACATTACCCTAATGCTCTAGGCGTATGTCAATTCCCATTCATTGATTCTGATGGGAACTTCACTAGAGCATATTTGTAAAACTAATGCTGACGGGTCACCATTATTTAGATTTTGATATTTAGATTGCAGCTTATTGAGCGCCTCTTCCAGGTGCCCTTAGACCCAAACGCAAGCTGTTTCACTTAAAAGAAGGTAATCTCAACTATTTTTATGTTAATTTGGATGGAACAAAATCACTGTCAATTATGAATTGACATGTTAAACAGTCTCACTATTAAACAAAGACATAACGTTGTCATTATATATAAAACTTATTGAGTTTTATGTGCGTTTTATAAAATTGATATTTAAAATCAATAAAAATCCCGAACAAAGAATCGGCACTCCTAAACAAGCCGTGTGGTAGATGCACTGGATCAACATGAGGGACAGATCAAAGCACAACAGGCGTTATTCATGTTGAACTTTCTAACAAATGCCAAGTAGGGGTGCGTGTGGACATAATTAGGTTCAAGCTCCCACCATACTGACCACGTTGGAAATTTATGACACTCTCATTCCGAGGGATCTGATTCAGGCATAGCCGCACGGTAAGCGGAGTCTCTGGCCACGACAGCCACCTGCGCCCAACCCCGCCTCTGGTTTTCTTGACTCAGTCTTGACAACTGGCATAGACGGTGAGGAAAGAGAAAGTGTGGTAGCTGCAGTGAAAGACTGCTATCACTCAACATATATATGCGCGCAGATCATCATCCTTGCGCATATCTGCTGTGGAGAATACGGTAAAAATAGTCAAACAGTATCTTGACGCTTTTGAATTTTAGTACGTTTATGAACATTTTTTGAGAAATGTATTACAAAATTGTCCTGTTATGTTGTTTGGTTGAGCAAAACAACGCAGGAACTTCAATGTTCTTAACCAGACTGTAGAGGCTGTGATCGATTAGGATTTTTGTAACCAAAAAATTAATGGGACGAGTTTTTGTTCTTTCGTGGTTGCTTACTCACGAGTCAAACTTCCATAATTTCAATTTGACAATAAATCGTCCGTGTCGACATAGCTTCCTTACACATTAATTATCATCCGATTCATGTTAATCAATATTATCAGGGGATTTTGGCAGATTTGAATAATTCGTTCGACCCCCTTGGTGGCCTCAGTGGGATTAGAACCCACTTCAGCAAGGAGAAAGCTTTAATAAAGCCAACGGTCTAGCCAACTGAGCTACGAGGCATCACCGGGAGCCGTGAGTTTAATCGAACTTGAGTCAAGTTATCCGTCCAGCCTACTGCAAAGTATGGAATCAACCAATTCTGATGCAGTAAGTTGACTGTCCAAGCAAAAGTTCCTAAGCAATTCATCTACAGTCCACCAGATGACTACCAGACACAATTAATTAGTAGAGGGTTTTGGCGGATTCGACTAATTTGTTTGATACATTTGTGAAAAACTCGGAGTCCTTGCGTTTTGGGTTTTACGAAATAGAGTTTGTTCGCACGAAATAAAGGGTTTTTTAGTTGATGGACATTAAAACAAGAGTCTTACTTGTTTTAAAAGCTGCATTTGCAAGAGACGTGTTATCGGAGGAAGTTAAATCGGACACGGTTTCATCGCTCTCTGGACATTACTAACTAGAAATTCTCTTACAACTAGTACGTATGCTGGGTGTTTGGTTCCATTTTGAACCCCTTAATACACTACTGGCTGCCTGCGGCTGAGAGAAGTCGGCTGAACTATTAACATCAACTTTCGGTCTACGCATTTAAGCCTTCAAGTAGACTGATTTACTCCAAGTTGGCGATTAATTTTGAGGAAATAACAGAGCAGCAATTTGCAACTGTACAAATTCTTCTTCGTACCCTCCACCTCATCACTTTTTATCACTCTTTTGGGTTAAATTTTATTTTTAACCTTTCAGTCATTACTCTTGCCTTAAATTGTGTGATCGAAAACCTCGCGGAGACTCGTTATTAGATAATGTTCGCTACTGCTCTGATTCACTTTTCTCATTTCTGCTGGTCCTTTAAGGCACATTTATAGGCATTGGACCTTAGAAAGTACTAAGATGTGAAAAACTGAAGCATTTAATTAATGTAGTCAATCAGACACTTTGGGGCAGCAGCTTGCAGACAACTCGATCGGCTCTTTATTGATTTTTGAATGTCATATCAGCCTTAATTATCGTCAAAACATTATTTCTACTATAATAACTAAAGTAGGCTAATATATTTGGATTGCTAATATTTTGTAGCAAAAAGCGGCAATGTTTTCATGCTTGTGAACTAATGTAGACTATTTCCGTAATCAATTGCCGCACAGTTATGAGAACGAGAATATAATTGTGCCTGAGAAGCTAATAGTTATTTTTCTCTACTTTATCTTTTTCTTAATAGACAGGGAAGAAAGGAGCCGAGACTTACATAGTCATTTTTATATCAGTACTTAGAGATGTCAATAACAGCTTGACAATATTTGCGCGTTGTGTGATACGTCACGAGCAACAGGGAGTCTGCGTTCCACGGATACGATTGTGAGACGAAATATGGTTGGTCCCTTTTGTCTTAGATATCCAATAGGAAACATCGTGATCGGGCGAAATGTAGAAGCAATACCAATTAAGCTGGGTGAGTGAGAGAGAGAGAGAGAGATTCGAATTGTCCTATTTCACCTGTCCTTTTTGTAAAATGTACATTCAACTGATACAAATTCCTATGCTGCAAGTTTAAAAGAAAGAAAATGGGCGATATTATCCTGATTTTTGTTCGATTTCTGTCATAAGTTGACAGAGATATCCAATATCCCACTAAGCTCACCACCACAATTTCTCAGCGCAAGTGGTCCCGCATCAGAATCTCCCTATTCTAGACTTCTACTTAGGTCTCATATCCGTGCCAATACAATACTTTTTTGGTACTCAATCAGATGTATATATTACTAGTTGCTATGCGACTGCCGGCGAGGTCTCTCCATTGACACCCAAAGACACGCTTGTTTCGTTACTCGATCGGTAAGCGGCACTTCATCACAGTGCACTATGTTTGAGGGTATTCAGTGCTGCATTCTTCATGAATAATACATCGTTCACCTCGAAATTAGAGTTGCCTTTAAAAAACCCTCAGTGCACGCAAGTCATCCTCATATTTATGCTACTGGCTTTCTGACGGGTATTTCAAAAATTGATTTCACACGGACTTTATGTGCTTGTAATCTGCCGCGAATATGCCTTCATTTCCTATAAATCTCTAATTTTAGACCTGTCTTGATATATAATTTTTTAATTAAAGGTTAAGTAAGTTTTTTGCTATTTGAAGTTCGGATGCAGCTTGGCCACACCAAAAATAGGGTATGAGACAAGAGAAGGAAGCGTTTATTCTGCATCGATGCATGTTGATGACCAGAGCACTCACAGTGCAACGGCTTCTGCGCATATCTTAACATAGACGATGGTGAGGGGGGCAGCAGCAGCGGATGAATATGAACCAAGGGAGAAAAAATCAATGTCCGTTTGGTGAGTTTACGCGGTGGTAACCGAGGGTGCATGACTGGTCGGCTGTCCTCGATGCTGATGGCTCACATGCACCAGGCCCTCGAAAGACTTTATCACGTGATTCCCAGCTCGGCTATAACGCGCGAGCCCTTCAAGCGTCTGCTTGTCGTTTCTCTGTCAATTCTGTAGTCCGTACTTTGACTCGCCGCAGCACTTCTTCCCACAAGAGCTCGGATGCACCATCCCAAAAGTCCGAAAATGAAATAAGCGCAATAGACGGTCCGTTAATTGGCTATGTAGCGGACACATTAAAATGGGGTCGGTGAAGCTGGAGACTGCAACTAGGGAAGGTGATCAAACAGTAGTACCCTGCAGCAAAACCAAAATTTATTTGCAGCCGTACGCTGCAGAGGATGGAGCTGGAGACTATCACCAGGCAGGGCACCAACTTTCCTATGCACACTCTGCAAGGACACCGCTCATTCCACGACACTCAAAGTCACCGGCTTCACCTATTCAAACAAGGACATATACTCAGTCCCGAGGGACTATTACACGGCAAGTGGTCGCAAGCTTACACAAGCCTGAGGATATTCCGAACTCTTTCTTAGGAACCGGCGCAGAAGATCAACCTCTTAGGCAGGCATCTATTTTTCCATCGCAAGGGGACTGTTTAAAGGCTCAAACTACAGTGTATATTTGTCAATTCTACAAAAGCACCCCGTTTACATTTCTTCCACTAAAAAACTGAATCTCTCAGATTCGAAAAGGTAGGATTTCCGGGATAAAACTCCGATAAATTTATAGTGTTCACAAGAATAAAATTCGATATTTATTTGGGTGAACGAGGTTAAGTAATTCTTTGACCACGTTAACTTCCTGGCAGTAGGCTAATCAACAACCAATCGTCAACAGCCAATCAGTTCCTTGAACGGATAAAGCATGTGCAGTTATAGCCACACGAATCTATGGTATCATTTTATGTCGTTCCACTCTTCACCTCCAGTCCGCAGCAAACAAGCAATCGACGTTCTTAGACAACTTCTAACAGTGCGCTACGAAGGGAGGGAAAAGTTCCTGAAGGCCAAAAATTTGCTCAAACGTCTTCGTCATTGCCTCAAAACCTACATTGCGTTTGATGGACAAATATATAAACAAATTAAATGGACTCCCAAGGGCTTCCCCTATAAGGCCTGATTGCGAAAGTTGTCCTTCAACTGATAGAACCATTGTTATTCACCAAGTATCAACCACAGTTTTGGGCTCGATATGTTGATGAATTTCTTTGTCATTGTCAAAACATCTGACATCGAGCACGTCAAAGAATTACTAAATTCGGTTGAATCAAATATCCAAGTCACGATGGAAGCTAAAACAAATAAGCAACTTCCCTCGCTGTGCTTGCGCACTGGTGTGTAAATGGACAACTGCAAACTACTGCATTCAGAAACGTCACCAGCGCAAAACCAAATACAACACTTCAACAGTAATCATCCTCTATCACAAACGTAGCTGCATCCGAACTCTATTCCAGAGCGTAAACACTGCAGCACGTCAGTTGACAAAATAGCTGAACGCCAGTAACTTAATGACCTGTTCCGAGCTTATGGATACCCAATCGCTTTTTATCAACCGTAGCAAGCGCTGAGCAAACCAACGATGGCCAAAATAACAGCAACCCGAAGACTGGACGGCCATTTCCTATATAAAAAGAGTCATCGAGGCTGTCGCTCGAATGTTACATCCCGCCGGTTTAGACGTACCCCATAGACCGCAGGCGACAATTCTTCGCCATGTTCTGCAACCTAAGGACACACTGCTCCCACCGAATCCTCCAACGTTTTCTACCAAATATGTTGTATTAATGGGGCTCGCAACTACAGCGGAGAAACTGGACGAAAATTTCAGACCCGTCTACATGAGCACAAACTGGCGGCACAGATGATAGATCAAACTCACTGCTTGCAGCCCATACTGGAGAGACATGCCACCCTTTTACATTCAAGGAGCAACCATTATAGGCCGAGAAACCTCAAAAGCTGAACGACTTACGCTTGGGACACGGTATTCAGCTGAAAACTCTATCAACAGACATTTAGACCTTCCAACCGCGTATAAAGTCCTGCGTCATTACATATATAAAGACCAGGACAAGATGGTTACACCGGAACCAAAGCAAATAAGCGAAGAAGGCCCCGCGGTGAACCCACCAGAAGAGGAGGCAGGCTCTCAAGCGCCCTCAGCTGATATGAAGATTCCCAACACCAGCGGCCGTCAAGCTGTACAAATATCCACGCAGAGACCGAGACAGCGAACAAGAGAAAAATTGATCTGTCCTAGGCCGAAAAAATCAGCTCTTCATTCAAAACACTGATCGATATTAGCAGTAGACGCTTTTGGCACTGTGCAGCCGGCCATGCTCTTCGACAGGCCAGTGAGAAAACCAACCATTTCCGGTAAGCTCTTTAAATTTAGCTCAACTGAAAATTATCCTCAATCAAATGCATTCAGACGGCGTCGGTGATGTTGGACATGCACAAGCCGGAATGATGGATATTCGGTTCACAGAAGACAAAAATGCCGCTGATATGGACCCTTCGGTAAAAAAAGTCAGATAAGGATGACTTATATGGTCACGTTTGCAGGATATGAGAACAGAAACCACCCCCGATTAAAGCATCTTTACGTCAAGCTCCAAGGAAAAATATGGTTCAACTTATAGTTTGGGACTGGAATAAAGTTTAAGGCTAGGTTAAAGCTAAGATTAGGGTTAAATAAAGAATTAAGTCAGCTGTGGACTTAGGGTAATGATCGGTTAAGGGTTTAAAATTCAGAGCTTCGGTTTGGGTTTTTAAAACAGCTAGTGATAGGATAAGTCCACGGGCCTATTTACTCTTACTGGAAGGATGCGTAGAGCTACCATTTAAGTTAAGCGGTTTGTTCCTATGCCCATTGCGTGGCATCGTGTATTTTAAATGGTCCTATGATTGGTATTTTTTATACAGAAAGGAAAACCGAAAAATACGATGGAAAATAGATTGGCTATATCTGGCCTATAATTGATCGTTAGCTGTTCATGCCCAACTCTTGATCCTGGCATTCTAACCCTGCTGATTTGTCATTAAAAGTGGTCAAGTTTAACGCTCTACCCACTTAACCCGTCGTCTTGTCGGATGCGATTGGCAATATTAGCAATCGCTGAAGGGGCCTCAACCGATCAGTTTAACGGCACATACTTCTCCCGATCTCATCCAATAAGACAACGGACCAGGACTCAATGGTAAATATTTCACCCTCGAAACGTCATTGGACTTTTTAATCTGAAGATGGTTACCGGTGGGGTAGATTTTCAGTCCTTTCCCTTATATACTGATCCCACTCATGTCCGCAAACATGCGGACTTTGCCAAACAATCAGAGTAAACATGGGGTATGCGGTGCGCTTCATTATGATTAAAGTCGGTTTCAGACCAGTAGTGCATTTTCTGCGAGATTGTGATGGCTGACTGCTGATGTCGTTACCTGCGGTTCTGTCACCCATTCTCAGTGTAATCGTGTCCACGGTCTGCATACCATGCCTTTGCGGATTTATTATTGCGGATGCAAGTACTTTTGGGCGAATGCAAAGGCGATTGGCTACCAGGGCCTTTGGATACTCGTCTTAATGGCTTTTAAGACAGAAAAATGAAATGACTCGCTCTTCGACTTCACAACATTTCTTAGCTAACGGTCACTATCTCCTCCCGAAAATAGCCTCCGATTACTTGTTTGGGTCCGAACAACTCGAACTTTGCTTTACTTGTAAGCAGACTGTTTATGGTAGTACGTACGCACTAATTTTCTGTGCAAATTTAAACTATATTATGCAGAAGCGGGTTGCTGTTGATGAGTCGTCAGAATAATTATTGGTTTCAATAAATCCTGTTATATGCACCATGTTTTTTTAAATTCACGATAACTCATTACCATAAATGCTAAAGCCCATTTCACAGACTGCAAATAAGTTCGGAAATGAAGTTCAAAAAGGAAAATAGAATTGGAAGTGATTTATTATAGAAATTATAGGATACATGGGTAAAGGGATAAACTTTTCTATCCTTGTTGATAGTCTTACCATAGCAGACCTGAACTTGCTGCATGCAAGATCCCAGCACTGGTTTTGAACATCTGCATCTCCTTCTCTGAGAGGTCTAAATTCACAATGGACATGACTCCGCCCGAACTGATCACGCAGGGCATACTGAGGAAGACCTCATAGTCTATTCCAAAGAGGCCCTAGAAGGAGAATTACAATTTTTTGAATCCACATGAAATTTCACCTGAAAAACTTCTATTAAAATCTCTAACGAAGGGCTTGTGAGGTTTTGGCCTATGTTTGAATCCTTTTCGTGCGATTTTAAAAAAATATCTGACCTTTTGCTAGGTAAAGTATTTTACAGGAACTGAAATATACTCATCGTTCGTAAACTGACGGGAATGATGACGGATACTAAGTTTAGCAGATTGTCTCTTAACATTGCTCGTGACGGCAATCGGTTGGGATTCTTAGAGTCACCTCATCTTGGGGGCATATATTCTCAACCTTTATGCTCATATTCCTAAGGAAACAGCAACTTTCATCAAAAAAGCTTAATATTTTGGAATTGGGAAACCTGTCTTTTGAGAGATCTCCATTGCAAGCAGGACACATCGAGTGACACTATAACCACAGCGAGGTTTGCGCACCAACTTGACCAATTTGTATGCTTCACCTTAGATTGTGTAAAACTGGCCTTCGGCGTACTGACGATTGGAAATATCTGTGAAACCGCGGTCTCCTTCTGCCATTTTTTACCTTACGGTGTTTCCACTTCCAAGTTCAAGAGAGATGGCTGCAGCTAAAAAATATAATGTAACTCCTTCGTATAATTCATCCCCTTAACAACACAACTCTTATTTATATGTAAGGAAATAATAAAAATATGAAATTTCCGTAAAATATCGCGAATCCGCAGAATTTATCCTTGGAGATACGCGGGAGCTAGCACGTTTGCGGAAAGTAAACCACGAGGCGGTGAGGGGTTACCATAAAGCACTTCCATTTTGAGGACGTTAATAATCGTAATAGTGTAGAGGATGAATCAAAGACAAGCTCCGGATGGTTCTTTGGTCTTATATTTCAGCTTAGTAGAGCTTCAACTTAAAGATGTGATACGTTTTAGACGAGAGGGAACATCCTTCCTCCTAATGTGCCTAGTACTGTTTAAGTTTGAAACTGCTACCGGGTACGGTTTTCCGGAGGCACTACAGTAGGGCATCCTCCTGCTTTCGGAGAGTCCAACGAAATGAATTCATGCAAACAGGAGGGGATAGAAATGATCTGATTAACAAGACCGTGGAGACGGAAGATAGAGGAAGCTTACTTTGACGTTTGTAGACACTGGTAAAATCGTGTGCCGGTCATGAAGTAGTGCGTTGCAGAGGGTCGCGCAACTGAGGCCGATGGCCCACGAAGTGTAACCCTTCATCTGAATGATTTTGTAGGCACTGGTAGAAAGGAATCCGTAAGATGCCTTTTAGTATACAGGGAACATAAACAGTAAAAACTGTCTGCTTTCTTCATCAAAGGAGAATCGTTAAAAACGGTAAATGTGGTAAAACCTGACGTAAACTCCATAGCCATTTAAAAATATGATAAATTGAATTTTAAATTGGTTGGAAGGAGAAAGCAAACCAAAAGTATTCTAGCAGTGGCAAAAAAGAGTAATGCTCTTTACAGCAAGTGGTTATAAGTAGTTTTGTTGGAGCAGTTAGCAGTAAATAAGCCACTTTCGCACGCAAGTTAATTTCGTTTTGCATGATTTTTGGCACATGCTTGCCTAGCTTGCTGGCTTAACTTTTAAATAAACGATATTTTTCTCTCAATTATAAATTAAACTTCAGAAGATTACGCCCTTGTAAATTTTATTTTAACAGAAAAGTTAAAAACGTATGTTCAAGAAACTTGAGTTTTTTTCATATGTTCAAAAGAACAAAACAATTATCGATCAATTACATTTTTTACCTCTCTACAACGTCTCTATGAATGTCCGCAAATCGCTTGGGGTCGTCCTCATGTCCAAATTTGGGATAAATATCTGCCAGATTTAGACCTCCAACGGAAATCTTGCTCCAAACGGCCACTTAAAGACATGCATACCAGATTATAAAATAAGGCAAATGTCAAACAAAATTTCCGACTTTACATTAGAAATGCACCTTCTGCATTAGAAAATTATATCTTGTAAAACAAAGAAGTAAAATTACCACTTGAATCTCCATGCTCCCCAATTATATACGCATGGACAGAAGCTGGTGCAATTCCGAATTTTCTGCCGATTAAGTATCGGAAACGAGCCGAATCTAAAAGCGTCCCGGAACCTAGCACTCGATGCTTAGGAAATCCACTAAGTCTCCAAACGGCGTGCGTAAGAATGTCCACTGAAAAGAACAGGAAAATTTATCGGCATTATTTAAACCATGTATTACTTCCTCAGACAATTTAAACTTTCCCACGAGCCTAAAGTAATAGGGATAAAGGGTAAACTCGTGTTTGCCAAGAGTGACCCCAGAGTCTGAAATGATGCTGATTGATCAAATTGCCTCGGTAGGATTTAGTCCTTTTGTCATCTGACTTGTTAAGGATTTTTATGAGGTTAAAAAGAATTCATGCCCTTCAGAAGATGCCTGAAAAGTCATCAATGATATTGGTTTCTCGGATTCATGACCAGCATATGTGTAATCTTTTGTGATAAATAGTTTCAATAAAAAAATAAGAGTTGCCATAAAGCATGCTGCGAGATTGTCACCTCTGGTGTTGCAGTGATTTGCTTTCCGAATTCGTACATCAATTAAGCACATCCTTTGAACAAGACCGACAAGTAGCACACAGTGGACCAGAACTGTGGTTTGAGCTCAAGCCTTGCGTTTCTTCAATAAATGATTCGCATGTATTTTCCACAATATCTCTTGCGAAGCTGCTATTTTTCGGAAGAGGTTTTCACGAAACTCAAACCCTGATCATTTTTTGACTGGCTTGCGAGCTTTTAATCTTTTTTAAAAAAACGATCGTCATTCAGTGCAGTTTTGCTTGTGCAAAATGGCATTTGGTTAAGGAAATTTAGATTATGAGTTTTTCGATGTTTTTCAGCAGGTAGAAATCGGTAAATAGGTGCACAAAAATTAATAACAAACAAGAGCTCGCCGTCAAAACGAATGACGACCTGCATTTTTTTGCTATCTCGGCCTTATCAGGGCAAAATTTTAACTTTGATACCCAGTGAAGACCGGATTTTTGCCTCATATATGGATTGTGCCATCGAACGCTGTACTCGATTAATAGGTATATCGGCCTGTTAGCGGTCTATCGTGTTTTGCGCGAGCAAATAATTTGTTCATTGAGGCTTTTGATCAGTAAGGAAAGCAAAATTCACCCTGAAGGTGTATATTTTCTTTAAATTTGCTGCTGGGTTATCGGGACAACTTGATACGTTAGATGAATGCACGGCTGGCACATAAATGCGCTTGCGTCTGCCTCATCCTTACACATTTTTGCTAAGATATATTTGGTTAAGCGTTAGGATCAAGGTTCTTACCGTAAAACGGTTTTTGCGTCTTTTTTCAATAAACTCGACTGCCCTCTTCGTTTGAGTTCTTATCATGGGCTTCTACTCACAAATAAACTTTCCTAAATATATTTTATATTTAACGGTTTAATTAATGAATTCTTAAGACGTTGCAACGTTGCACATTAGAAAAATGCTCTTAAGTACAACTGGGTTGTCCTTTTGTGTAAACTTAAATAGAGCTACGTTTAAAAATCTTTCGAATGGACCGTTTTAAAAAAATAATATAAAAAATTAGTTTTGACCAGTACGTCCACAAAGGGTGTCACTGGTATAACTCACCCGGGTTAGACACAACGACAATGATGCAGTTCGGACTGTGCTTAACAATTTCTGGGACCACACCTAATCCGATGGAGGGTAAATAAAATGAGCATTTTTAACTGATAAAATTTCATGAGAGATTTTATTCGTTTCAGAATATATAAATATCAAGATCTTTGCAAAAGAGTTTGATGTTTAAATATTTTTCCAAATTAATTTTTTATGCATTAAGTCGATTTTCAAGATAGACACTACACTTGCATTTCAATATATCAAGGTTCCTCTGCATGAGATTTAAACGAGATTCGCCTTCCTTTTGTCTTGCGCCTGCCGTAACAAAAACGACATCCGAATCGCACGTATAAGAATAATCTGTACGAATCTTGAATAATATCGGATGACCTTACCTTTTCCACCAGATATAAAACAGTGATCAACAAATTGAGAGCACTGTTGTAAATCCAACAGTTCGCCAGTTACCCTTTTTTCGTCACAGTCAATGAGTGCCAATGCATCTGAGATTGACTACTTAATATAGATAATGTAAACTTCATACCTGGGTCATAATACTGAAAGCTATTGCCGCTCCGACAGACCCTGAACCAATAACTGAAACCTTTGTCTTCGGTTTGCGCATTTGGTTTTCGGTAAAGGGATTAAAAAGGCCCGAAAAAGTTCTGTCTCCATTTAAATGGAAGAATTTCGTCTCATTGGGAGTTTTTTCGGAGTCTGCATGGCTTGATTTGCAAAAACTTGTGGTGTGGACCAATTGTTGATTCAAAAACCAAACAGCTTGTGGCATACAATTTGCTCCAGCATTCGAGAAACGACAATAATTGAAGCTCAAGAGGTTGAATATTTTAAGTCTATTCATCTGATAACAATAATAAGAACATTGATACGGACCGACTACGCATCTTTTATATTTGAATATTTGTCAAGGTCATTATGTCCGTGTAACCTTTCCTTCCTCTTTCCACACTTGTGGGTCCATTTTTGTTTCTGCAATTAATTCTAGGGCACACATTTTTGAAAAACCCTATTACTTTGATGTAAAATATAATTATAAAAAGGAAAAATTTCACAAAAGATTATAATAGTTGACTTCTGTTTTCAAGAAGAGGACTTTGGTACATGATTCAGTAGTGCTGGCTGGATCGGGCGACATAAGTTACTTGCATATTGTATATTTTGAGGGTTGCGGGTAAAGCCTATGCTGACCCTATTTATGTACAATCGAAAGTATAGATTCAAGTATTTACTGACAACATAAAATACAATATAGGTCCTCGAGGTCTCGATGCTGGGGTCCTCGAGGTCTCGATGCTTAACTTATTTGCACACCTTGGTGACACCGTGAGTATTCCCATCAGCTGGACCTGGCGTCCGTCGTCCATGAGGTGTATGAACGTTATCCCCTGGTTCGAACCGCAACGGACCGAGGATGATCTGGACATCTATTTCAACCTTTGAAATCCCTCAACGGACGCTGCAATCAGCAATGGAGCATCATGTGACCTCCGAAATGCTCCCCCGTTGGACCCCTCCCAAGGGCGACAGTTTTTCTCCTAAATATCACCGGGAGTTTTTTTCACTGTCTGCTCTTTTTCAACTTTTGTTCCACTATGTTGGCCTCGCCAACATATCGAGATACTATTTTTTGATACCACAACTCGTATGTACAAATAGGGAATTCAAAGGTGACTCACCTACATCTCCCTCAAATATACTGATACTGATACTGATACTGATTTTACCTCAAACGTGTACTGATATGATACACATAACTTTAAACCATAAAGTAAATCTAATGGTTCGCTGATGATAGTCCTGCAGGTACAGTCGTAGATTATAAAAGCAGGCGCACTGTCGTTTGACCATATCCACGGCATTAAACGCCATTATTTCGTTTGCAAGGGAGTTCCACGGTCGAGCCACTCGCTGACTCGCGACAGTTTTTTGTCCTAAATATCACCGGGAGTTTTTTTCACTGTCTGCTCTTTTTCAACTATGTTCCACTATGTTGGCCTCGCCAACATATCGAGATACTATTTTTTTGATACCACAACTCGCAATTACAAAAAGGGAATTCAAAGGTAACTCACATACATCTCCCTCAAATATACTGATACTGATCTAGGCGTACACATTCGCGTTTGACCTTTTAGTCACTTGATTGAGGGAATTGGCTTTCTCCATTGAGCTCCTTTTAAACATTCAAAATGGCAATAGAATAAACGTTTACAACAGTTAATCTGACAAATATAAATGTAAGGTCATCGATATGTGTGGGCCAGCTGCAAGCTGCCACTACTGACGTAATCTTAATTTTATGTGTAATACTTTATCAGCGAATGAGTATCTAGTTTTCAGTTGAATGTTTCAACAGTTTCTGAATGGACCACCTCGTCAGGAAGTCCGTTCCACTGACCCTCCACGAAAAAGGTTTCCTCTGCAGCTTAAAGGGATGACCACGCAGATGATCCGTCTCAGCCAATTTGAAGAGGTCAGCAAATTCTAGGGCGAAATCACGGCCTCTGACAATCCAGTAGGTTTGAAAGAGGTCACTGCATAGTTGCCTGTAATTGAGAGGAAACAGATCAAGTTCAGCCAGTCTGGCTTCGTAAGGCAGAGGATTAAGTTTCCTGCACATATTCTTAGCATTACCTGCATTTGTACCAGCTGGGGAAAATCGTTCTTAAACAACGGACGCCAGGCCTGGACAGCAGGTATTTTGGACTAGTTCCTTATCAATTTGCACATTCCACGTCTGAGCGCAAATAAGAATGGTGTCACGCGTTTGGCTGCCTTTAAACACGGTGAAGGTGGTATGTGTTAGAAATTTTTAAGGACACTGTAGTCCTTCTATTTTCCGACAATTCAAAGGGACTGCCCATCAAGAAGGCATTGGTAGAAATCACCCTTTTCACTAATCCTTTTGATACGGAGTCATAAGACCACGCATTTTCCAACGTTAAAACTTAAGAACCAACGAGCAATTCAGCTGCTAAGACGTTTGAGATCCTCTTGGAGTGCGTGCATATCGAAATCAGATCTAATAACCCTATACTACTTAAAATCGTCTGTTAACCTGATGGCGCTACAACCCAGGTCATCGACACAGTCGTTGATGTACACTAAGAAGAGTAACGGCTCTAAGACGAAGCCTTGAGGGACACCATTTAGAACCGGAGTATGTGTTCACTCTGAGGCATCGATTCAAACAGTTTGAAACCTTCCTGTAAGAAAATCTCTGATCAATGTCAGCAGCATTCCTCTTATTCCAATTTCAGATAATAGATTAGACGTGTGTATGGGATGACGTCAACCCTTCCATCTTGGTCCAATGCCTGAATCCACTGCTCTGTGGAGAGAAATAAAGTTGAATCGTCTGAACCCATTCTGGAGCTCTGAGAGCAATCCGTTTTTTCCAGAAAATTCATGTCCGCCTTCTTTATTATATATTCACTTATTTTACAGCAATTAGAGGTTAGGCTAACAGGCCGATAATTGGTGATATTTGGAATTTGGAATTTATAATTGGTTAGCAACGGCAAGGCACTCACTAAAAATACATAAGTAACGTAATAAAGTTATGACAGTGCGCAGATAAAATTTACAAATACTTTAAAATTTAGACAGAACTTGTCCTGCTAGGTCAATAGTTAGTGATCTTTTGAAAGTAATGGTAAACTAGAAATAATTGCAGTGAAAAAAAACTTCTACCTTAAAAATGGAGGCAGAGCTCAATAGGCCTCCATTTTCGAATAGACGGTTGTAGAAAAAAAACTGCTTAGGAAGATAAGGTCAGGTCTAACAGTAGGGTAATACTGCAGAAGCGTTTCAGAATGAGACGATGAAATGTCGATATGGTTCGTTCTTGATCACTATGGCCCAAGAAACAAATACTGTGAAAAGGCGTCAGTGAAATTGAGTCCTCGGCATCTTTAGATACAAAATTGTTTTCTGATGATGGTAAGTATCCAACGAAACGGGAGAAGGTTAGACTGTGTACGTCCGGATGTGTACGTCCGAATGACTTCAATTTTTGAATAACTGGTGATATAATGAGGCATCATGGTTCATGGGGGACTCGAAGTAGAGAAAAAATAGTTTCAAGAGGGCCATTTGAATTAATGATTGTCCTTTCTCCGAGTCATGGTGAAAGCTACTGAGAAAAAATGAGGAAAATAAACGTTTAATAGAATCCGTGTTAAGATAAATGGCAGTCTTTGCTCGGATGCAGGTGAACTGGTAACCAACCTAATTTCATTAGGCAAGTTATTCCAAAGAAAACTATACGTAGAAGCAAAGAAAAGGGAGCGTTTACACGTGGAGAATGCAGGAGAAGTTATAATGAGTGCAGATTGTCCTAGGTTTAAAGGAAGACTAATGGAAGTAATAACCGAAAGCATGGGGAGTGTTGAGCTATTATTTAGTCGGAAAAGGAGACAAAAATCCCGTTTTTAGTCTCCTGACTTAACAAATTTTAGCTTCATTTAGCTGTCATCTTGTTGAGTAGGAAGTAGTTTAGAGAGTCGGAAGCAGGAGTTTTTTGAAAAATGTCTGTGGACATTTTTAATTTTTGAACGGTTAGATTCGTTCATTAAACCGAAGGTAGGCCAGCAAAATTCAAGAATGAGAGGTATAAACATACGAAAAAGTCTTAATAAAATTTCAAAAAGGTAGAAATCATAAGAAATAAAGGTGCATATCTGAGGACCTTTGGCCGATATTCTATTGGCATGAGGCGCAAGATCAAATTTATTGGTAAAGCTGAAGCACAAATGCTTGATGAAGGAACATTCAGTCATAGGGTATCTCTTAAAAATAACAGGTTGTGGTTGACTTATAGGCCCAAAGCTCATGTAGCGACATATCGAAATTGAGAACTCCATTATACATGTGGAGCTCCACGACAAAGGAGCGTCTTAGTCTGAATGAATTTGTTCCAGGCATTGTTCGACCGTAGCGTAAGAGAAGGGATAAACGCATTTTAGGTCATTAGCATAAATATAAGTTTGAGTATGTTTAAATTTCCATGTAAAATCATTTATATACAGTAACAACAACAAAGGACCGAAAACGGTTCCTTAAAGTTCAACAATCACAATCAGGGTAGCACTTGAGTATGAGAACCTCACTAAAATACTTTGTTTTCGATCAGATATGCATGGCCAAATAAATGTTGTTAAGGGACTACGAAATCCTTTAGCTTCTATTTTAGCTAGAAGTTGTCTATGAGGCAGTTTATTGAACGCCTTTCTAAGAGCAACATAGATAACTACTACAGGTATGTGATCATTACGAAGAGATTTTAGTAGATTTACAAAAGAAATGTTCATTTCAGTTCAGTGTATTTAAGGAAAATAGGCTTACGCATTTGAAATCCCTATTAGTTACATAAACGTCGGAAGAAAAAGAAGCAATGTGAAGAAGTTACAGTCAAGTGAATATAGGCAGATTTACGTGGTACACTTATATTGTTAAGCTTATGTAGTCACATAGTCTTCGTGATGCTGCAGCATATGTATGTCAAGCCGTTGTTTGAATGTATCTACAGACTGGGACATTACAATCGCTTCAGGTAGGTTATTCCACGGTTCCACGACACAGGTGCTGATAAAATACTTCATTACATCCAATCTTACTTGGGGCACACTTAGTTTGAATGGTTGACCTCGGAGATTATTCCAAGTGGCAAGTTGAAAAAAGTCATCAAATAGGAGGGCGCAATCCATGCCACGCACAATACGGAAGGTTTGTATCAAGTCTCCGCGCAGCTGCCTTTAACTCAGAGTATAGAGCTTTATGTTATATAGGCGAATCTCATATGGCGGTTCACCTTGACATCTTACTAATTTTGTGGCTCAACGCTGAACCCTTTCGAGCATGTTATAGTCCTGCTGGGTCCACGGTCGCCATGCTTGGATCGCATATTCAAGATGTGGCCTTACAAATGTATCAAAGAATTAAGAGAAGCAGTCTTCATAGAAAACTTAAAATGCCCGGTTGATAGCGTACAGCATGGAATTGTCGGATTTATCCGCCTTGCACCATTGCGTAGAAGGCTACAGGTTGCCTATCATCAAAATGCCAAGATCCTTCTGTGTGTGTGCTTCTATGAGTGGCAAACCGTTCAAATAGTAGGGTCGCATAACAGTGACCTGATTTCAATTTCCCAGATGTAGCGGGGTGCAGAGTCCGTGAACGCCATCAGAACCGAAGAGAGCTTCCACAGAGTCAGCAACCAAAAGTTTTGGAAGGTGTCCTGAATGTAGAAAACTAGCTTTGCAGAATTTTGATACTTCTAGGTAGCTTTTTCCAGATTGCTATAGCGTTTACCAAAAAAACTGCCGGTATCTAACTGTGCATGCCAAAGGAAGAAATAAAAATACATCTCGATGACTGGTGTGCCGAGAGTGGTAGAGGTGCCTCAGATATGTAAGGGAGTTAAATGTACGACTGTTTAGAAGTTTAAACAGTAAACATAGTCCCTTCTGTAATCTGCGAAGCCACAGCGGGTCAAGGCTTGAAAGCTCACGGCATTGTTGGTTGGATAGGTTTCGCTGTTTTGAATAGAAAACTCTTTATGTAAAGAAGTGCTGGACTGATTCTATCTTCTTTTGTTCACTAGCGTGCAGAAGGCTAAATAGAAACGAGCAGTATTCCAGACTAGGCCTGACATACATGTTATAGAGGCTGATTCTTATGTTGACGGTTTTAAAATTTCTGAGAATAAACCCAGTAATTTGGCGTGCTTTTGAGACAATCAGGGCGCAGTGCTATGACAGATTAAGAATACTGGAATCTAATATGCTCACATCCTTTATAACTCATGGCATATTTAGATCGTGACCGTCTGTGCTTAGGTGGAGCTGATGGTTGTCGCCAATAACCATAATGGAGCACTTTTGCCAAGAAAGTGAGAGGTGCCATGTGCGACACCACTTAGCGAAGGCCTGAAGATTCTTTTTTAAGAGCTCAAGCACGATGTTGCAATCAACCGGTTTATATCGATAGGAAACTTTTAAATCGTCAGCATACATAAAGGGCCTACCATACTGAAAACAATCAGGAACATCGTTGACAAATAGGCAAAATAGAAGCGGGCAGAGCACGCTGCCCTGTTTTGTGGATAACTTAGCAGATTTTTATATTTTCCGCAAATATAGCAAAGTTACAGTCCAATTCCTGTACATTATCATTAATGAACGAGAGAAATAGGGTCGGTCCGAACAATGAATATTTGTGGGACTCCACTCCCTATGCCTGTGCACTTTGATCGCGATCCGCCTACACAGACCACTTGGGAACGACCAAAAAGAAAATTCTTGATCCACGTAAGCAGTTTGCCTCCAATACCAAACATTCTTAATTTGTAAAAGAGACGCTGGGGCGGAACATTATCGAAGGCCTTCTGGAAATCAATGTAGGCCACATGCACAGTGTCTTTTGCGTCAAGTGCTTTTGTCCAGCTTGGCAACGTATAAAGTAAGTTCGTAACACAGTATTTTTCCCCTAAGAAAGTCGTATTGTGCAGTTGATTAGAGGTAACGGGTTTCAAAATAAATCATCAATTCCTTTTTACAACCTTCCCCATAACCTTGCAACAGATTGAGGTCAGGCTGACAGACCTGTAGTTTGTAGCAAATGCACGACAACCACTTTGTGAAGTGGTGTAACGTGGGCTGTTTTTCAGTCGGTTGTCAGAATTCCCGTATCGAACGATTTCTGGCACAGCAAGGATAGTGGTTTGGCCAGATCTTGAGCAAGTTCGAGGAGTAACTTTGCTGGAATCTCGTTGGGGCCCAGGGGATTTGCATGCCTTCAGACGTTTTAGTTTTTCAAATGCCGCCTCTTCTCGAAAGAGCATATCCTGAATAATTGGCGCTCCAATAGTCTCGTAACTAGATGGAATAAAAACAGCTTCTCTGGTGAAAACCGACTGAAAGAACTGTAAAACGTTTTCAGCTTTATTTTTAATTTCTGATATCTCGAAACCGTCATCGTTTCTCATAACAGGAAGCAGGTTCCATTTACGTGTGCTTTTTCTTACACAGCTGAAGAGCAATTTGGGATTGTGAACTGCTCGCTCGAGCAAATCCCTCACATAATTCCCTCGGCTTTTGAAGATCAAGCTTTTAACCTTGTTCCTTTGAGTTTTGTATGCTTGAAAGGCTAAATTTTCATTGTATCGGCAAAATTTCCCCCCAAAGCCTTCCTTTTCTGTTAATCTCTCTTTTTAGATCCCTTGTTATCAAATGTGGTCTGTTAGATATCATTAGTTGTGATGGTGGACAGTGGCATTTTATTAGATTCAACAACCACTCCTTAAATAAATTCCGGTCCTCAGTGACATGCCCGGAGACGAGAAAATCCCAGTCCATTCGTGATTCCTCAGCTCTCATCTTGCAAACGTTTCCTCGCCATAGATTTGGCCTGGTTTCATTTCTTGAAGATGGCACATAATATAAGCCATACTCCCATGAACGTACTGCATGATCACTTCGACCAAGTGGGGATAGGCAGTGTAGCTCGTCTTTACTGTCTGGATCTTTAGTGAAGACGATATCTAACCAACTAGCCTGTTGTCCTCCACGAGCTCTCGTTGTAAAAAGTACATGTTGGGCGAAAAGAGCTTCAAGTGTTGTCTTAAGCAGACGATGATTGAAGGAAAACTTTGAGCTCTGTGCCTGCAGATCGCTCCATCATTTGCTGGGTGCATTGAAGTCACCCATGAGAACAACATCAGTTCGGCTTATAATCTGCTTTATATTCTCCAACAAACAAGTATCAGCGTTAGTTTATGTCCCCGGTGGTTGATAGAGAGTCATGACTTCAAAGAACTGCGATACTCGCGTCTTTATTTTTAGCCAAATAGCCTCAATACTATTGTTTATCTTCTCCGTCATTTCACACACTGTGAAATTGCTTTTAACATACATCGAAACTCCTCCACCCTGGCGGTGGGTGTAGTCTCTCCTGAACAGCTGATACCCGGATAAGGCTACCGCGTAATCGCTGAAGTTCTGTGACAGCCATGTTTCTGTGATTGCTATAATATCGAAAACAGAACGGCTACCTGAATTCTCAGTTCGTTGAGCTTCGAAAACAAACTTTAGGCGTTGGTATACAGAAATTTAAGTATGCAACAGTCGACAGAGCCAATTTCGTTTGTATCGCGTTTGCCAATGCTAATTTGCCACTACCATCATAAGAATTGGCTGGTTCCAGAGCAATGTTGCGGTTTTCTGTATCACGCGTCCCCTGTAAATCACCAGATTAGTCTCTCCAGCTACAAGTCTCCTCTTCATTTCTATCACTAATTCGCGGCGTTTGAAACGTTCTGCTGAATAGTAGTCCGGCTGAAAAAAAACCTACTTACAAGAGTTTCGAAGGTTAGATTTTATCGAGAGAAGTAGCTTAGCCTCTTCCTCTTTGTCCAAGACAATTTTGATAGGCCATGGTCTCACTTTTTGTGGCAAGTTTCACAAAAGCGGTCCGGTAAAAAGCCGTGTTTGAAGGAGTTGAGAATTTGATGACTTATGTATAAATCTGCAATTTGTTTGGAAATTAGTTTTTCGAATAGTTTAGCAAGAGAGGGCGTTTTATGAACACTGCAATAGTTATGAATGTCAGAGCGTGAACAAGAGTTAAAAACTGGTATTATAATAGAAGTTTTCCAAAAATCGGGGAAGAAACCATTGTCGAGAAACACTGAGAACAATTTGCATAGAATAAGCGGCAAATATCTTAGCTGTTTAATAAGTGAAGTTTAGAATATTATCAGTTCCATCAGAATATAACTTTTAAGATGAGATATTACTTTTTGAATATATTAAGGCGCGAAATCAATGGTTGTTATATGCTAAAATTTGAAATCAGATCGAGTCCGACTGTTGTATATGGGGTGTTTACTTGCTGCCGTCCATTTGGTCGGCAGCTTTGTTGATTCAAATGACAAACTCAATATATTTGCAAGTTGTTTGGAGAAGTCACACGCTAGGAACTTTGCCGGTAGATCGTCCGAACCAGATGACTTTGCCCCATTGCGATTTCGCAGTTCTCGTTCCACAAGAGATGATGGGAAGATTATATATTCAAGAACTGAATTGTCGTTAACAGCTGCACCGCTGACATTGGCAACTCGATGCTCAGATTCTCTAGTGAATACTGAGGCAAATTATTAACACAAGTGCTCGGATTTTTCACCATTTTCAACGACTTCTACAATATTTCCTTCCATAAGTACTGCGACTGGGTCTTGTTTATTAATCGACCATTGTAATAACGGAATAAGATTTTGGGCTTATTTTTGAGCTTGCTAGATTATTCTGGATTCAAAGTTCTTCCTTGCCTGATGGATTGATTTTTAACTTCATTTTGTTCGCGACGACATTTCCTGAAGTTTTCTGCTAACCCTCTTTCCTTAGATACCGTCCATTTTTATAATTCTTCTGTAACTACTGGTTAAAGTTCGCTTGTTAACCAGGCAGGGGAATAGTCATTCTTATACCTTCACTGGACAATATAGCTCAAGCAGGTCAATTGATATCATCTTAAATTATCGCTGGTCACTGTCTGGAAGCCTTTTAAGCAAATAATCCAACTTTTCCATTGAATTTACATTTTATTCGCGCCGCGAAGGCACTGTCGAAATAAACACTAGTATCGAACTAAAATTATGATAAGGTTTGCAGATAAAATGTACAAATATGTAATAATATAGGCACAATTTGTTCCGGTAGCTTTCCCCATGACTTAGAGAAAGGCCCATTGGGAATTTAAGTGGCCCTCTTTAAACTATTTTTCACTACCTCGAGTCCCCCATTAACCATGATGTCTCCTTATATCACCAGTCATTCAAACGATGAAGTCGTTCGGATGTACACATTCAGTGGTCAACAGTCTAAAATTCTACCCTTTCGTAAGCTTCTGACCATCATCAGAATTCAATTCTGGATCCTAAGATGATGAGGACTTAAGTTTATTGACGCATTTTCGTGAGATGTTGTTTCAAATGACTAAATGATCAAGAACGCATCATCAAGAAGTTAAATGATATCATTATGAAATGATAGTACAGTATTACCCTAATCTGCCACCTGAACTTATCTTCCAAAGCAGTATTTTCTCCTACCTTTCTATTATAAAATAGAGGCCTATTGAACTCTGCCTCCATTTTTGAGGTAGGATTTTTTTTCACTACCTTTTTTTTCTAGTTCACCATTAAATTCACAACAGTTTTAACTGTTGACCAATCAGGACATGTTATGTCAACATTATTAAGTATTTTTACATTTTAGCTGCACATATTTTCATTACTTTATTTCGTTACTAATATTTGTTACGATAATGTTTTGCCAGTGCTAATCAAATATAAATCCTAAATTCTAAAAATTACCTTGATCTGCTTGCCACAATTCTAATCTCTAACACTTTTCTCGCTGCTTCGAACAAATGGAATTATTCCAGATATATGGAAATATTTGAGCGCTGCACCAATCCATAACACGGTTACTGATCTAATATCGAAAGCTATCGTGGTCTTCATAGAAAGCGGCTTGTCACCAAAACCCCAAAAAAATAAAGTGTACAATGAAATAGTAAATTACCTGAGAAATGCCAACCTCCAAACACCCTGCCAAAATGCCTTATTATCTAAGAATTCATATCAATCCTGCAATCTTCCTTTTCTGGGAATTATTTCCCACTACATAGACAGAGGAAGCATGATAGCGACAGGCTACGTCGATCTCAAAAGACCCTTTGGCAAAGTCCCCATAAAACGCTTATGACGAAGCTAATTCGGTAAATCGTTTGAATTCGGTTTAAAATTTGCTCGTTTCCAAGCGTTTGATTTTTTGGCCAATAATTTGTGCCCCAAGTCAGACCCTGACGAGTTAATTTGACATTGGATCACATATTGTCCGTGTTAAGCCGGATCAGACTAGAAGTGTTGAGAGATATTGGGATCGTTAGGCACACAACAATTGCTATCAGAATATTTACAAATTAGCTAACTCAGTTTCCTTCAAATCCCAGCAAAACCCACCTCCTACATACTTCAGAAAACAGTCTCTCCCCAGCAAAGGGGTCAGAAATCAGAAAGGAACAAATAACTACTGGCAAACTCGCTTCAAAGGATGAGTGGTTATTTGCATCATAGTAACACCCTAATAACAATTTGGACTCGAATCGGAAGCAACTCGGATCCAACCGTACGCATTTTCAGACACGAATCGGATCCAAAAACACGTATCTCATTTTTCAACCGCACAGCCGATCCCCTTTCTCCATTTCTAGACATCCTTCTAGGTAAACGGTTAGAACACCACCCCCATTAAATTATATTACAATTTTTGACAATTATAAGGTGAGTCTCGAAAGACTGAGTAAGTAAATAAAATTTATTTTGTTTAAAAAAAGTTTAAAAAATGGAGGTGAACAAAAATATGTCTGAAATTTGTCTTTAATTGAAGACGCACTCTGCTTAATTTTCACTCAATGCGAGATTAGTTATAAATAAGATGGCTGAGCTTAGAAAAGTAGCCTTTCAGCTTGATCCAGATTTGCTGTGTATTGCTGAATCCTGTGTTCACGCTCTTTTTTCTGACTCGACGCTTGCTATAGATAATTTCAATTTGTACCTATGAATCCGCGCTAAAAAACGTGGTGGTGGTTGCCTTTTTATACTATGTCATCCTTTGTACATTTGCCTTTTCAGCTGAGCATTTCGTCCTTTTCTGGAAATGTATGCTCTGCTTCAGTCATCCTCCTCCGTCTGTGTCTGGAAAAATTCCATTTTTTCGAAGCAGCGAGAATAGTTTAGAGAGTAGTATTGTGGAAAGCAGATCAAGGTTATTTTTAAGAATTTAGAATTTATATTTGGTTAGCACCTGCAAGGCATTGTCTAAAAAACATTAGTAACGTAATAAAGTTATGACAATGTGTGCAGATAAAATTTACAAATACTTTATAATGTAGACAGAACTTGTCCTGCTAGGTCAACCGTAAGCGCTGTTTTTAAATTAAGGTGAACTAGAAAAAAAAACGCGTTTAAAAAACCACTTTCTTAAAAATAGATGCAGAGCTCAAAAGTTGTCCATTTCGAATAGAAGGTATGATAAAAACTGCTTAGGAAAATAAGTTCAGGTTTAAGAGTATGGTAATACTGCAGAAGCGTTTCAGAATGAGACAATGAAATTTTGATATGGTTCGTTCTTGATAACCATGGCGCATGAAACAAATTCCCAAGAAAAGGTGTCAATGAACTTGAGGCCTCAGCATCTTCGGATAAAAAATTGAATTCTAATGATGGTAAGTATCTAACGAAATGGGCGCATGTTAGACTGTGTACGTTCGGATATGTTCGTCCTTATGACTTCATCTTCTTAATGGCTGGTGATATAAGAAGACATAATGGTTCATGGGGGACTCAAGGTAGAGAAAAATTTGTTTCAATTTGGCCACTTAAATTCACGATGGTCCTTTCCTCCGAGTCATGAAGAAAGCTGATCGGAAACGATGAGGAAAATAAAAGGCTAATAGAATGAGTGTTATGATAAATGGCAGTCTTCGCTTGAATGCAGATTGACTATTAAGCGACCTCATTTCGATAGGCAAGTTACTCCCAACAAAGCTATACATAGAAGCAAAGAATGGAGAGCGTTTACATGTGGAGGATGCAGGAGTAGTTATAAATAATGCAGATTGTCTTAGGTTAAATGAATACCAACGGGCGTAATGACAGAAAGCATGGGGAGAGTTTAGCTTTTATTAAGTCAGAAAAGGAGACAAAAGCCTGCTTCCAGTCCCCTCACGTAAAGAAAATTCAGCTTCGTCAGCTGGCATCTGGTTGAGTAGGAAGTATTTGAAAGAGTCGAATACAGGAGTTTTTTGTGAAATATGTTTGAACATTTTAAATTTTTGAACGGCTAGATTCGTTCCTTAAACCGAAGAAAGGACAACAAAATTCAAAAATAAGAAGTACAAACATACGATAAACTCTTAATTTAATTTCAGGAAGGTGGAAAATATTACAAATAAATCCGCAAAACTGAAAAATCTTTGGCCGTAATTCTATTGGCATGAGGCAAAAGATCAAAATTATTGGTGCAGCTTAAGCCAAATGCCTTGATGGAGGAAAATAAGTCATAGAGCGACCCTTAAAAATAACAAGTCATCGTTGACCATAGGGTCGAAAGGCAGAGGGGATAGTAGAGTTCACAAGATTATCACCGAGATGCTTTCCTTGCTGTCAGCATAGTCCACCTACAGCGAAGCGAAAACATAGATGTCCGCCTTGATCATCAACAGATCAAGGGGACCATCGTCAGGGTTGCAAAATCAGAAAAAGGTTATCAAGTTTGTCAAGAGTTGGCGATTGGAAGGCGAGAACTCCATTATCAAGTGGAGCTCCACGCCGGAAGAGCGTATAAGTCCAAATGAATTTGTTCTAAGCATCGTTCGACCGTAGAGTAAGAGAAGGAAAAACCGCATTTACGGTCATCATCATAAATATAGGATTTAGAATGCTTACATTTCGATGAAATATCATTTTTACACAGTAACAACAACAGAGGACCTAAAAGGGTACCTTGAAGGACCCCACTGACAATCAGGGTAGCACTTGAGAATGAGGACCTCACTAAAACGCTTTGTTTTTCATCATGTATATACGATTGAATAACGCTGGTTAGGTGAATACGAAATCCTATAGCTTCTAGTTTAGCAAGAAGTCATCTATGAGGCACTAAATCGAATGCCTTTCTAAGATCAAAATAGATAACTACTACAGTCCTTGCGCCACTCCACCGGTACTTAGTTCGGGTAGCATCCGCATCGCTAGATCACTGGTAGACGTCGCACCAACATGCGATGTTGAAGAGGTTGGCGAGTTTGTAAAGCCAAAGAAGAAAAGGTCTCAAGAAGAACAAGTCGTGCAAAGATTTGGCTCCAGCCTGCCAAACACCCGGCTCATCTGGACCTATCAGGCAAAGTGAGCTGGTTACCAGTACTCACTCAGCTGAAAGATCTGAGTTACAAACGGACCCTAGATTGAGCCAAAAACAGAATGCAGTCATTAATAGTGTCCCGGAGTCAGCTTTAATTATTCCAAAGGAGCGAGTAAAACATGACTTGGAACTTCAATTGTATGCAAAAACGCTGCTAACGGACGGCGAGTCTATTCATATTCTCAAGGCATATAGAATAGGGAAGGCTCTGTCTACACCCAATTCAAATCCTAGACCAAGACCTCTTAAAATCATCTTGCAAAACGAAGCACAGGCACAGCTCCCGCTACAGAGAAAATCTTCCCTGTGGGGTCCGCATTCTGAAGTGTATTTTCAACCGGAATATGGGTTGAAAGAGCGAATGAAAATGCGACAGCTAATAATAGAACTAGAAAGACGAAAGACCAATGGCTAGGCAAATCTGAAAATATGGGATGGACAGATAGTTGAAGTGATAAGAGCATTTCTTTGGCCGAAGGCAGTCACTCTGACAGCCTAACTGTCCCGTTTCAGAAACCAAAAACCTGCCCGCTTAAACTAATCGTCCTCAATGCCAGATCTCTGCTTAATAAGATGCCTTTGCTCCAGACTCTGGTTTTCATCCACCGCCCCGACATTGTAATAGTTACAGAGACATGGGCAACACCCCGTGTATCCGACTCCAAACTCTCTATTCCAGGCTACGCTTACATTTGTAATGCTCGACACGAGGGCTGTGGCGGAGAAAGCTGCATCTATGTTAGTCAAACACTTAAAACTGACTTAAATTTGAAGTACTGCTTGATTGCAGGTGAATTCAATCTTTTTGAAGTTCACTGGTTTCCAACTTCCGGTCCTGCAAAGTTCGAAGACCTACTTGAGGCCATAGATATAGGCATGTGGGATCAGGTAGTTGATTTTCCCACCCGAAGATCAAACATACTTGATCTTATTTTTTGTAGAGGTTGTCAGCCATTGTCAGTGTCACCTTTAGATCCACTTGGGAATTCTGATCATACTATAGTTCTTTCTACACTAGAACTAGAGGCTGCTGAAACGTTTTCCAAAAAAATATAGCTTTTTCCGTGATTTCAGATCAGCAAATATGAGGGAATTGCTAACACACCTAAATTCCCACGACTAAAGTAATTTCTTTATGTTCGGATGTGAATGTTTGTACTGATACTTTTAACAAAGTCCTAGGTCCACTCATTTCTCGTTTTATTCCCTGTTAGAAAATAATTAATGTCAAGGATGAAATCTACCTCCCTATATCATTCCGCCGTAGACTGCGTAGACTCTCCCATCGTTTTCATCTAAAAAAACGACACCTCCGTCCTGCCCTTGATCCAACAAATCTTTGAAGATGCTAAGAGGCTGTCTGACGAAAAACGACAAGCCGATGAGGTTACCTTTGCCGAAAACCCTTAGTTAAATGTTGCGAAGCTCTTTTCGCGCACAGTAAAATCGCAGAGAAAAACGCAGCACCCCGTACTTCGAGATGCCTTAGGAAAACCAATAGCTGACGCTAAGTTTACTGCTGATAGCTTCAGTGCTTTCTTGTGTAGAAAGTTTAGTGAACATACTGCCACCCCCTTTCCTAACATCCGGGTTTGAACCGGTAACGTCCTCGAAACCATAACGTTTACCCTCTGGGACGTGACCGTAGCCATTCGGCGTTTTCGTAAATCTTACAGTCCAGGACCAGCTGGCGTCCCGGTCAGTGTTCTAAAGGCGGATGCAAATTATAAATTTCCGTCCCTTCTGTATAAGATATATAATCTTGCTCTTGAAAGTGAAACTTTCCCTATTTTATGGAAGGAATCGCACATACTGCCTATTCCCAAACACGGCCGACCTATGTAATTTGACTAATTAAAGCCAATAAATACATTAACAGCAGTCTCGAAGATCTTCGAGACCTTGATCAAAGACAAGATGATGCGTCACCTAAGAGAGAATAACCTACTTGGTGCGTCTCAGCATGGTTTTCTCGAAAAAGGTCTTGTGAAACTTGCCAGCTCTCATTCTTTGATCATGTGCTACAATCTAGAGACAGTGGTTTTGCAATTTACACCGTTTACTTCGATTTCACGAAGGCTTTTGATCGTGTTGACCATGATCTCATACTGTTGAAACTTGCCTCCTTCGGCATAGGTAACCAGCGTTTGAACTTAATATTTTCCTATTTGAATGCTCGCGCACAACGGGTTAAAATTTCTGATGTTATCTCCAACCCCACACATGTGATGAGCGGAGTTATTCAGGGCAGCGTGCTCGGCCCGCTTCTATTTTGCCTCTTTGTCCACGATGTTCCTTATTGTTTTCAGTATGGAAGGCAATTATGTACGCGGACGATTTAAAAGTTGCCTATCGATATAAACCGGTTGATCGCAACATCGTGCTTGAGCTCTAAAAAAGGGTCTTCAGGCCTTCGCTCAGTGGTGTCGCACATGGTGCCTCTCACTTTCTTGGCTAAAAGTGCTCCGTGATGGTTTTTGGCGACAACCATCAGCCCCACCTAAGCATAGACGGTCACGATCTAAATGTGCCCGGAGTTATAAAGGATCTGGGCATATCATATTCTAGTAGTCTTAATCTGTCAGAGCACTGCGCCCTGATTGTCTCGAAAGCACGCCAAACTACTGGGTTTATTCTCAGAAATTTTATAACCGTCAAAATTAGAATCAGCCTCTATAAAATGTATGTCAGGCCTATTCTGGAATACTGCTCGTTTCTATTTAGTCTTCTGCATGCTAGTGAACGAAAGAAGATAGACTCAGTCCAGCACTTTCTTTTCAGATCACCGAAACCTGTCCTACCACCAACGCTGCAACCTTACAAGCCTTGACCCGCTGTGGCTTCGCAGATTACAGAAGGGACTATTTTTACTGTTTAAAATACTAAACAGTCTTACATTTAATCCCCTTACATCTCTAAGGCACCTCGACAACTCTCAACGCACCAGTCAGCGAGACGTATTTTTATTTCTTCTTTTGGCATGCTCAGTTAGATACCGACAGTGTTTTTTCGGTAAACGCTATAGCAATCTGGAATAAGCTACCTAGAAGTATCCAAATTCAGCAAAGCTATCCCTTGTTTACATGAACTGTCACTAGTTTTCTACATTCAGGACACCTTCCAAAACTTTTGGATGCTGACTCTGTTGAAGCTGTCTTCGGTTCTGATGGCGTTCACGGACTCTGAATCCTGTGCCGGTCTTCATGCTGAGGGCAATATTGCTGGCTCTGCAGACCCAATTGGCCTATTTCTCATTCGACAGCGAACAGCCGCTCGCCGACATACCTGCTGGTGCAGAATACCGGCTCCGTAACACTGAATGGAGAGGTTCTTCACCGGGCATCTGTGTTAACGCGTTCCTCTCCTGAACTTTAATTACACAATAAGCTGCAGTTTTTCTCCTGAAAACACCTGAAACAACGATCAGGATTTTTTTCACTGTCAGCTTGACCCTCTTCTGTATATATATATTTTTGACCTTGCCTGTAAACTGGCAATCAATAAATAAAATTAAAATATGTTATCATTACGAACTGAGGTTAGTAGATTTAGAAAAAACATGTGGCAGGTTTCACTAGAGCGGTCCAGTAAAAAGCTGTGTTGAGAGGAGTTGAGAATTTGAGTACTTATGCAAATATCCATGATTTATTGTGAAATAACTTTTTCGGAGAGTTTAGCAAGAGAGGGCTTTTTATGAATACCGCAATAGTTATGAATGTCGGTGTGGGAACCTGATTTAGAAACTGGTATCATAATAGACATTTTCCAAATATCGGGGAAGAAACCGTAGTCAAGAAACCCTGAATATAATTTGCTTAGTAAAGGTTGAAAATCGCTTAACTGTTTAAAAATGAGTTTTAAATGTTATCAGTTCCAACCGAGTGTTTATATTTTAGGTGAGATATTTTTTTCGAATACTTAAGGCGAGAAATTAATAGTTGTAAGAAGTGCAATTGAATTTGAAATAAGAGGAATTGAGGTAGTGAGGCTAGTTTCAGTGGTAAAGTGGTTGGCAAACAATGAATTGAACAATTATGTTTCACCCAAATCCTCTGTATCGACATTTTTGTTCCATTCAAGTAAAGGCGGAGTTATATTCAGACGTTTAGCCAATGACAGAAAATGGAAGACGTAAACAAGAGATTTGGATGAATTGTTATCACCAAATGCCCGATATTCCTTATGCCTATCTCGCGCGATTCTAATTTTCAATGCTTATTCAAAAATTTGTGCTATCCTTAAATGAACTGAAGAAGAGTTTAAACGCGGATCATTTAGTTGCTTATGTGTTTTGTTTAAGTCTGTTTTGGAGAAAATGTGGAACAGTAGAAGAGGCTGTATAAGCATGAGCACTCAGCTCAATATTTGAAAGAAAACCAGTTGTTTATCTGTAGAGATGAAACCCCAATGGAACCTCGGGTTTCACCCTGATTAGCAAACGAGAAGCCTAGGTCTACACCTACAATACCAAACTTCATCTCAGATGTTTACCCTCTAGTTTATGCAAGCCCAAGGTCCTAAAGATGAACAGTAATTTCGATTCCAGCTGAAGCTTCACCCGTTCACCTTGTTCCTGTTTCGAGTGAAATCGTGTCAACTCCACTACTTTCCCCTCCCAAGTAAACCACGCCTGCTGTAGCTGTCAAATCTAGTAAAACTAAGAAAGCCCCAAGTAAATCTGGGTTATTGGCTAAGCCGAACGTTAAAATCAGTAATGTCGTTACCGATGGGAAACGTGCTAACACCTCATCATCTACAACAGATGTGAACGCTCACATTAGCATCTTTCCCAATACAAGAAGTGTCCGAAATATCCAAATATTCAAGCCTTCTTTATTATGTTACCAGTTTTTCGAAATCATTTTTTCCTTTTCCAAATGCACGTTTTCCGCCAATTTATGCTAACTTCCCTCACAATCTCATTTTTATGCAAATCCCTATCTTTCCCGCGACACAATATAGCCTTTGCTTCCATGGTTTTCACCCAAATATTCCGTTGAACAATAATCTCAGTTCTTTTAGCAGTAACATTTCGACAAATTGTAGACCAGAGCAATTTTTGTTTCCCACCTTTTGTTTCTTCTCTCCAGTTTTCCTTCCAACCACCAAATCTTTCTTTTTTATAAATACTGATGAGCGTAACCTGCAGCTAGGGAATACGCTCAGCTTAGTTTCACTCAATGTGAGATCAGTTGTAAATGAGATGGCTGAGCTTAGAACAGTAGCCTTTGAGCTTGATCCAGATGTACTGTGTATCGCTAAATCCTAAGCTCACTCTCTTATTTCTGACTCGACGCTTCCTATATATACTTTCAATTTGTACCAACAAGACCACGCTGAAAAACTTGTGGTGGTTGCCTTCTTAATATTTAGTCATCCTTTGTACATTTACCTTTTCAACTGAGCATTCCGTCCTTTTCTGGAAATGTATTCTTTGCTTCAGTCATCCTCCCATGCCTAAATAAAGAGGTAATTGACTGTGTCTATAATTCCTCGTGTTATTCTGGCAATGAAAGCGAGCTCTGTGAACTATTTGAAAAAGTTGCAGGGACTAAATTTGATGACAAAATAATCGTACGCGATTTTAATCTGCCAGAAACTAACTGGTTGGCAAATTTCTCTCCGGTAAAGCTTCAGAAATTGGTCGATACTATATACTTTTGAAACATATCCCAACTGATCAGTTGAGTGACTAAAAATGAAAATATTGTAGATTTAATTTTTCCAAATGATATTCACCATCTTTAGGAATTTCCATCGTGATCTATTCACAAGCGATCACGCACTAATTCCCTGTTGATTTTTCAGTCCCCTCTGTACAAAGCCCGAGGTAAAATGCAATAACCTCGACTTGGCTAACACAAACCATGAATTAATAAATAATTTCGTAAGCACTCTAGATTAACATAGCATGTTTTCAATCAACCATGCAAACTTTTTCTATGACCTTTTGCAGAGCCTCACAGATAAAATGCAGGCTTTGATCCCGTTTAAGATTTTTAATTCAAATACAGCTTCTTTTACTTTTCCACATTTTATCCAAAACAGACTTAAAAAATTATGAAAACAGCAATAAGATTCATGTAAATACTCTTTCTCAGTTCACTTGAGGATTGCAGAAATATTTGAAAAAGCATCGAAAATTAAGCTCATGCTAGATAAGCGTAGGGAATCTCGGACACTAAGTGATGCCAATTCATCCAAATCTGTTGCTCAAATCTTCTATGTTTGGTCATTGGCTAAGCGTCTAAATGAAACTCCACCTATACCCGACTGTAACAATAAATTCGTTACAGGGGATTTGGGTAAAGCAGAATTGTTTAATTCATTTTTTGCCACTGAAACTAGCCTCACTCCTTCAATTCCTCGGATTTCAAATTCAAATTCACTTCTAACAACCATTATTTCTCGCCTTCAAGTATTCAAAAAGAAATAGCTCACCTAAAAAATTAACATTCCTTTGGAACTGATAACATTTCAAAGTCACTTATTAAACGGTTAAGAGATTTTCTACCTTTACTAAGCAAATTATTCTCAGGGTTTTTGACAACGGTTTCTTTCCCCGTTTACAGGAAAACTTCTTTTATAATACCAGTTTTTTAATTTGTTTCCCGATCTGACATTTAAAACTATCGCGGTGTTCATAAAAAGCCCTCTCTTGCTAAACTGCAAAAAACTAATTGCAAAACTAATAATGGATTTTTGCAGAAGTAATCGAATTTTCCACTTTTTCAATGTGGCTTTTTACCGGACCGCTCTTGTGAAACCTGCCACATGTCTTTTCTAAATCTACTAACCTCTATTCGCAATGATCATCTTTTTGTAGTAGTTATCGATTTGATCTTAGTAAGGCATTCAATTAAGTGCCTCATAAATGACTTCTAGCTAAACTAGAAGCTATAGGATTTCGTAGCCCCCATTCTAACAAAAATATTTAGTGAGGTCCTCATAATCAAGTGCTACCCAAATTGTTATAAGTGTCCTTCAAGGTATCGTTTCAGGTCCTTTGTTGTTCTTTCTGTATATAAATGATATTTTATTGAAATTAAAACAAACTCAATCTTAAATTTATGCTGATGACCGTAAATTCGTTTATTCCTTCTCTCACTCTTTTTTTAAAATTTATCTTTGGTTAGAACCGGCAAGACACTGTCTTAACAACGACCTAACGGTGCCATGAACAAATTCTTTCGGACTTAGACGCTCTTTCGGCATGAAGCTCAAAATGGCTGATGGAGTTCTCACCTTCTACTTGTCGCTACATGCGTTTTGGGCCTGTAAGGCTGCCACAACCTCTTATCTTTGAAGGTTGCCCTATTATTGAATGTTCCTCTATCAAGGAATTGGGATTAAGCTACACCAATAAATTAGATCTTTCGCCTCATGCCGATAGAATTACGGCCAAATCTGCTCAGATTTGCGGCTTTATTTCTTATAATTTCTACCTTCTTGAAATTAAATTAAGACTGTATCTTATGTTTGTACTTCCCATTCTTGAATTTTGCTGTCCTTTCTTCAGTTTAATGAACGAATCTAGCCGTTCAAAAATTAAAAATGTCCAAAGGCATTTCACAAAAAAACTCATATTTCCTACTCTTTCAACTACTTCCTACTCAACAAGATGCCAGCTAATGAAGCTAAAATTTCTTTGGGTCAGGAGACTTGAAGCAGGCTTTTGTCTCCTTTTCCGACTAAATAATAGTTCAACTCTCCCTAAGCTTTCTGTCATAACCCCCGTTAGTCTTCTTTATAACCTAAGAAATTCTGCACTAATTATACCTCCCCCCTGCATCCTCCACGTGTAAACGCTCTCTCTTCTTTGCTTCTAGGGATAGTTTTCTTTGGAATAACTGGCCAATTGAAATTAGGTCGTTAACTTGTCTATCTGCATTCAAGCGAAAACTGCACATTTATCTTAACACTGATTCTTTTACCTTTTTATTTTCCTCATATTTTCCCAGTAGCTTTCCCCATGACTCGGAGAAAGGACCATCGGGAATTTAAATGACCCTCTTGAAACTATATTTTCGCTACCTCGGGTCGCCTATGAACTATGATGTCTCCTTATATCACCAGTCATCCAAACAATGACGTCATTCGGACGTACACATTCGGTGGTCCACAGTCTAAAATTCTACCGTTTCTTTGGATAATAACCATCATTAGAATGCAATTCTGGATCCTAAGATGCTGAGGACTTAAGTTCATTGACGCATTTTCATGAGATTTTGTTTAATACGCCTAAGTGATCAGCTTGTATATTGTATATTTTTAAGGGTTACAGGCATTGCCCTTGATGATCCTATTAATGTTAATTAATCATTGCATGTGTACAGTCAATATAAAATGTTGTGCATATTAAAATGTTTGAGTCAAAGCATAAGATATCTTCAAATGCGTTTTCACAGCCATAGGCGAAACATTGTGGAAGAAAAGTAGAGCCTGAAAGATTTAAAAGGCTGGTTTTAAGAAATCATGCTGTGACAGTCGTCTTTTGTCAAATACAATGCAATCAAGCCTTCTTTTAAAATCAATAATGCTTTCAGAGGTAACCATCTCGCTTGGTAACGAGTTCCAAGGTCGAACCACTCGTTGGCTGAAACAAAACTTTCTGAGGTTCAATCGCGTGCGTTCGCTATTAACCTTGTAAGAATGACCACGCAGATGAGTTGTGCAGGCAAAGTCGAAGAAATCCTCCGATCTCGGGGTGGAATCATGGCCCCGGATAATCCGGAATGTCCAGAGCAGGCTACACCGTAAGTGCCTATAGGAAAGAGGAAATAAGTCAAGCTTTTTCAATCTGTCTTGGTACGGTAAAGTCTTAAGACCGTCAACCATCTTCGTTGCTCTCCGTTGCACCAGTTCGAGGAGGTCAACATCTTTCTTCATCCACGGTATCCAAGCTGGTACTCCGTAATCTAAATGTGGTCTCACAAAGGCGCCATAGACTTTTCCGAATAGATCAGGTGGGAATATTTTAAATGCACGTCTGATCCAATGTAGTGTACATGTTATCTTCTGTACTGCTTTCTTACAGTGTTCTGAGGGCATCAAATTAGCAGCTGTCCACATGCCCAGATCTTTGTATGTTTCGACCTCTTTTAATGCAGTGCCATTAATAAAGTACTGGTGTCTCAGAGATACTTTTCGACCGGCGCTTAGATGTAGGATCACGCACTTGGATACATTAAACTTAAGAAGCCACTAAGCCGACCAGGCACTTAGTTTGTCGATATTCGATTGTAACCCTTTTGCGTCATCAGCGCAGCTGACTTCAGTCCATATTTTAATGTCATCTGCAAACATGACAGCTTCACAATCTAGGTCATTGAGACAGTCGTTCACGTAGATTAGGAAGAGTAGGGGGCCCAAAACAGAACCCTGTTGAACACCACTTTCTACTTTTACCCATTCTGAGCTAGAGTTTCCAACAACAACTCTCTGTACTCTGAAAGACAAGAAACTCTTGATCCAATTGAAAAGGTTTCCTTGAATTCCTACGTTCCAAATCTTCTGTAAAAGAAGCCCGTGTGGTACACTATCAAAGGCTTTTTTGAAGTCAAAAAATACAACATCTACTGCATGACCCTTATCTGTGGCCTTTGTCCATTTCTCTTGCGACTGAAGGGCACTTGTGAGACGGAAGCCGTGTTGGGCATCGCATAGGATTTGGTTGTTTTCCAGATAGCGCATTAAATGCCTCTTGATAATACGGTCCATTATCTTGCATGCTTTGCAAGTTAAACTGACAGGGCGGTAATTTTCACAGTCGAGTCGTGAACCTCCTTTATAGATCGGGGTGATGAATGCGCACTTCCATTCTTCCGGGAGTTTGCTTTCTTCAAAGGACTTTTGAAATATGATGGACAGTGGTATACACAGTTCGTTAGCAAGTTCTCTTAGGGCTAATGCAGGAATTCTATCCGGCCCAGGCGACTTGGCTGGTTTTATACGGAGTAATTCGGTTTCAACTACGGTCGGTGAAAAGTCTAGGTCTAGGTCCTCCTTTGTGGATGAGGAGGAGATGGAGGAGTAAGGTAAAGGGGGGTACACATTGGTTGACAAACTGTTTGAATAGCAGCAAAATTATTAGGCTCTCTAGTGAAGACGGTCTGGAAGAATTTGGAAAGAAGGGATGCTTTTGCCTGGTCATCGGTCTCCAGTTTTCCGTCTGCAGACCTAAGGGCAGGTATCATCTCCTGAATTCTCTTTGTACTCCGTATGTAGCCATATAGCATTTGGGGTGTTCCAACGATTTTTGCAGTATGTTTAGCTCAAACTTCCTCCGCAGCTTAGAAGCCTCACATTTACAAACGTTGCGGTGTTGCTTATATTCCCGTAAGTGAGCATCGGAGCCGGTTTGTCTGTAACGCCTCCAGAAGCGATTTCTTTTTTTGAAAGAGGCCTGCAAAGTTGAGTTTATCCACTTTGGGCGGTTTGTGGTTGTCTTTTTCCTGAGAGGACAGTTGAGGTTAACAATCCTTTTCAATAACGCACTCAATGTCGTCCAATCTTTATGGGTTTCACCATGTAGTTCTGTTTCCCAGGATATCTCTGAGAGTTGTCATCTCATAAGTGAGTAGTCCCCCTTCCAAATGTTTCTTACCCAAGTATCGGGGAAATTTGGCTTGGAAAACAGTGAGTACTCGAAGCACAGCGTAATGTGATCAGTTGAACCTAACGGCGGTCGATCCTGTAGGTCTAGCACATTTTCCTCATCTCGGGTAAAAATCAGGTCAAGACAGTTTGATTGTTGTCCTTCTCTCGTCCGTGTTCCAAAGGTGACGTACTGAGAGAGAAGTTTGTCTGTTGACCATTGTAGTAGTTTGTGGTTGAAGTTATCTGGCATTCCCGGCGCAGTCCATGTTTTCCAGTCAATATCAGGAGCGTTAAAATCCCCAACAATGAGGACAGCTTTCTTCTCGCTGGCTTTGTAGAGTTCCGTTATGAGAATGAGATCCTGATCAGAAGTCTGATAAGGCGAACGGTACACAACCGATATCGTCAGTGGTCTAGAATACTTAGCAGATATAGTAATGCTTAAGACTTCCACATCGCGTAATGGAATATGTATGTCAGCCATTGCGGTCAGCTTGCGAGTGACATAAACTATGACTCCTCCTCCTCGACTTGGTCTATCTCTCCTGAAGTGCTGATATCCTCTGAGGGATACTTCGGAATCAGTTATTTTTGCAGTAAGCCACGTTTCAGTGAAAGCCAAGAACTAATCACCTCGACGTTTCATTAACTCATTCTGAAATGCGACTACCATATAACCCTTATCTACCACCTGACCATTTTTTCCTAAGCAGTTTTTTCTCCTACCTTCTATTAAAAAATGAAATCTTATTGAATTCTGCCTCCATTTTTATGGTAGGAGTTTTTTTTCACTGCCTACTTTTTTCTAGTTCTCCATTAATTTTAAAACATCGCTAACTGTTGACATAGCAGGACAAGTTATGTATTTGTACATTTTATCTGCACACATTGTCATAACTTAATTTCGTTACTAATGTTTGCTTAGACAGTGCCTTGCCGGTGCTAACCAAATATAAATTCTAAAAAAAGATCTCCCACTAATTAACGCTCTCGCTCCAGTAGATCGACCCTATGCCACTCGTAATTCCTCTATGATCATTTCACCACCCCTTAGCTCCACAAATAATCGTTCTCAGTTTTTGCTTCCAAATATGCTTTCATATGAAATAATCTTCCACTGGAAATTAGGTTTTCGTCTTCATAAGCTATTTTTAAAACCAAATTACGCAAACATTTAACTTCGGAAGTTAAAAAGTCCTTTTTGTCTGTTTCCTTCCCAAACTCGCAAATTCTGGATTTTTAAAAGGGTCCTCCCGGTATTTGAGGCAGCTCCCTTGATATTATATTGGTCTCTAAAAATATTTCCATCATCCTTCTCAGAGTCAATCTTTATATTCACTTTTTCGTCCCCTCCTTTTAAACTAGCATCTCCAACTCTTGACAATCTTCATACTTTCCTCCGATATTGCAACCCTGACGATAGTCTCCAGGTTCAGTTGATGATCGAGGCGGGTTCTGATGGGTTCTCCTCTTTGGTAGTGGACTATGCAGTCAGCAAGGTCGCATCTCGATGATGATTTCGTGACCTCTACTGTCCCATCGTCGTTTCGACCCTGTTTTCTACGATGAGTTTCTCCTCTCTCACCCCCACTGGTGAGGGAAGGACATCTTGAAGGACGAATATACCAGTGTACAGTACAAACTGACGCAGTTCGGAGCCCTTCCAGGTGTCTCAATCAGTAAGGGACCTTGCGTGCTCTGAAAACTGCCATGGCAGGTAGGCATTAAGTGACCTTAACCTATCATTCACCGTAGTTATCGCTTCAAGTTACAACTGGAAAGGAGCTTTTCTTGGGCATTTTCAGCCACAAGTTAAGAAGCCATCACATAACGCCCAGGTAAACTAAATGTAGAGGATCTAAAGAAGGTAATCATGCTCACCTTACATGCATGGAATGACGAAGTGCTGATATGATGGCAGTCGTCTCTGACGGAGAGGAAATCGGCATCCGTCCTCAAACGCTCGAAGACGCTATCATATACGAATTTATCTACGTAAACGCTTTTAACGCATCACCTCTCACAGTTATAATAGGCATTCACATTCATAATTAGCTTAATAAAATCTCTTACTAGAGCATCGCAAATGAAAACTGCTAAACGAAGACCATCTCTAGTCAAAAATATTAAATCTTTAGCGATGCGCCTACAGAAAGTTTGCACATCTGAAGTCTCCCCATGGCCACAATTAATTCTACGAACAAATATTTCACTAAATAGGCCCCATTATTCTATCTAGGAAAGGGCGAAACCCGCGCTTAGTTTTCGTATTTAAAGGGAGCCCATCAATAGCTAAATAAGTAACAACATTATTCCCTATTAGACGCCTAGTAGGGTCTTGAAACTGCTCATATAACTGTTTCACAAGTCCAAAATGAACTAACACACCATTGTTTGTTGCCGTTACCATTGAGAAAGAGAAAGATATGCTTTATTTTGAATGTAAAATTCGAAAAATTTCAGCAAATAGGTCCTCCATTCACCGTGAAGAATCGTCCTTGAATGCGTCTCAGAATATTGATCAATTTTGACTTCCTTCAAATTGTTGCCAGCGTCGTGCGCTGATGACCACATTTTGTTGTTCGAATAAACAAATAGGGTTAAAATACAGTATATATTGGGTAAACTAGGCCAATCGACGCACAAATAAGAGGATTCACATGAGAATGGAGAGCAGAAAAGATGGCGGCTCAATTTAAAAAGTTAATTGAACCATCACTTGCCCCACCCAACAGCGTTCGCGCGTCTGCAGGTATATCCGAGGTCAGCCATCTGATTATCTTCAGAAGACTACTCAGATGAAGCAGTCGTAAAAGTGAGCGTATTGTCCATGACCTCAGAGCCTCTCGTACCGTAGGCTCATTTTCGATTGTAGGTGTGCTTGAAGATTTGTTGCGGCTACGTCAGATATATCTGACGTCCAACTAGTCTCCTCATCAACAGAGGAAATCTCAGAGTTCAAGTCGTCATATGAGGAACTAAAGGAAGAGGTCAGATGCCATGACGATGAAAATGAGTGGGACGGATACATTTCCCTCATTCTCTCGGCAATTTGACGTAAATCAGCCAGAAAGCTTTTCTGGGCACGTCTACTAAGTGTTTTCTCAGATACTGGTCTAAACATTCTGCAAAAAAAGCAAAAAAACGGTCAGTATAGGCAGAACAGGGGTGCAGGTAGTTAAGCGACCGCGTCGCAGCAGGAGAGCACAAGAAATGGCGTGGCACGGCGTGCGCGGGATTGACAGCTAAGTGCCCGATCGATTTACCAATAAAGCTGCACGCATTCTTGTGCGCCCTTAGCGACGCATCATCCAGGTGCACTAGCAACCAATCAAATTCAAGATGCGATTGCCGTCCGACCGTTTGAGCCTCGAATCGTATTTCATTGCCATAAGGGGTTAAGAGCAGTATCTAAGAGACCACTAAGGAGACGGGCCCAGAAAGGCTTTCTGGAGGATAAACACCATATAACCGAGAATATGAGGGAAATGTTTGACTTGGCTGCAAAGACATTTTCAAAAACAACTACAATTGAAGAGGAATCTACGGTACGAGGTGCTCTGAGTTCATGGGCAATACGCTCGTGTATACCACTGATTCATCTGAGCAGTCTTTTGAAGATAATCAAACGGCTGACCGCAGACCTTCCTGCAGGCGCACGAATGCCGTTGGGTTGGGCAAATGATGGTTCAACGGTAACGGCAATGGGCAGTGGTGAGTACGTTCATTTAGGACTTGTAAAACAGTTAACTGAGCAGTTTCGAGACCCTAACAGGCGTCTAATAGGCAATAGTGTTGTAACTTATTTAGCTATCGATGGGCTCCATATACATAAGAAAATTAAACACGGGTTTTGGCCTATCCTAGTTAGAATTATGGAGCCTTTTGAGTGAAATATTCCATTTTTTGAATTTACTGTGGCTATGGAAAGCCTTAAGATGTGCACACTTTCTGTAGACCCCTCGCTAATGATTTAAAATCTTTGGCCAGAAACGGTATTCATGTCGAACATATCAACAGGACCCTGGAGATTCGTTAAGAAGCTGCAATTTGCGATGCTACAGCGAGAGCTATTATGAAGCCAATTTAGAATGTGAACACCTATAATGGCTGTGAGAGGTGCTGCGTTATAGGCGATTACGTAAACAAAAACGTATATGATAGTGTCTCCGAGCGTTTGAGGACAGATGCCGATTTTATTTCCGTCATAGATAACTTACATCGTATTGGCACTTCGCCTTTGCTAGCATGCAAGGTAAGAATGAATATTTCCTTTATTTTATATCATCTTCATTTAGTTTACCTGAGTTTTATGCTGCGGAAACTGAACTTGTGGCTAAAAAGGCCAAGAGAATCTCCTTTCCAGTTGTCACCTGAAGCGATAACTATGGTGAATGATAGGTTAAGGTCACTTAATGCCTACCTGCCACGGCAATTTTCACAGCGCGCAAGGTCCCTTTCTGATTAAAACACCTGGCAGGGCACCGCACTGCGGCAGTTTTTACTGTAAACGGGTATATTCTTCCTTCAAGATGTCCTTCCCAGAATATTTTGGAAAAAATTTATGCTATTTTTCATGGCAAAACGCTGTCTTGCTCGTCCCTATCCGTGCAAAGAATGGGTGCCCTAATAAATAAATAAATTTTATATTTAAGGCCCAGAGGACCCCATCATTACAAACCTAGTATTGTGGTTTAAATAAATACAAAGTGGATAATTGCTGCATTATGTGAGCATCCATTTGAACAGCAGAAATGAGTAGTATGGTAAGCATATCCGATTCAGAACAATTTGCCAATTTTAAAACAAAAGTCAACAATCTTTGGCCTATACGGTGAACTGGAAAAGAAGCAGTAAAAAACTCCAATGGTTAAATTGGAGGCGGAGTTCGGCGAGCCGCCAATTAAAAAAAATCTAGGAGACAAAAACTGCTTCACTACAAAATTAATAGCTAAATGCAATGGGATAGTATTGTGATGTTGCTGACAACTTATGAGGGTTTGGAACGCTCATTTTCGAGTGAGAAATAATTAAGCAGTCTGAGCTACCGTTTATTAACACCAGTGGAGGAGAGAGAGGAGGAACTCATCGTAGACAACAGGGTCGAAACGAAGAGGAGACAGTAGAGATCACGGGATCATCATCGAGATGTTACATTGCTGACTGCATAGTCCCCCTTCAAAGAGGCGAAACCATCATTACCCGCCTCGATCATCAACTGAACCTGGAGACTATCGTCAGGGTTGCAAAATTGGAGAAAAGTATCAAGGTTTTCAAGAGTTGGCGATGCTATTTAAAAAGGAGGGGACGAAAAAGTGAATGCAAAGATTGACTCTGCGAAGGATGCTGGAAATATTTTTAAGAGACTAATATAATATCAAGGGAGCTGCCTCAAATACCAGGAGGACCCATTTCATATTCCAAAAGTTGTGAGTTTGGGAAGGAAACAGACAATAAGAACTTTATAACTTCCGAAGTTAAATGTATACGTCATTTGGTTTTGAAAATAGCAAATTTAGACGACAACCTAATTTCCGGTTGAAGATGATGTCATATGAAAGCATACTTGGAGGCGAAAACCTGAGAATGGTTAGTTGTGGAGCTAAGGGGTGGTGAAATGATCATGGATGAATTACGAGTGGTAAAGGGTCGATCTACCTAAGTGAGAGCGTTAATTTGTGGGAGATTCGGGCTAGAGATAACGCGAAACAGGAAGCAGAAACCGGCTTCGAGTCTTCTAACCCACCGAAATTGAATGTTTGCTAACTGGCATCTATCCGTATTAGAGATACTGGATCCAGGAAGAGAAAATAGTCTTCGAGTAAAAATAGTCTGAAATTTATCAATTTAACTGTAAGTAGCTGTTGAAAATGTTTGTAGAAAAATATTTGTCATTTTATGATAAGTTGGAAATAATAATAATAATAATAATAATAATAATAATAATAATAATAATAATAATAGTTGTATTTAATGCTGACTTACAGGCATTGTCAGATGAAATATGCAGTAAGGATCAGGCTGGCATTGAAAAAACTCCTGAATATATATCATTTTAAGTGTTTTTCCTATCTTTATGTTATTCAGGAGAAAAAACTGTCATCTAGAAGGATGATAGCGGTTCAGATCAGGGAAGGGTTAAACAATTGCAGTCTCTTTGCAGTCTCACTGTCTTGGTTAGGAACCAGGATTCTGCCCCAGGCAAGAGTGCATCCGTGTACGGTTTCTCACTGTCTGCCGAAGAAATCAAAGGGTGCACGCTGTAGAGATGGTGCCGTATCACTCAATGTAACACCTGGGATCGGGTTCAGATGCCGCGCACTCCGTCGAACAGGAAAACAGATTCTACCGTGTCGGTGCCGAGAATTCTCGGAAACTCTTCTGAATGCAAAAAAACTAGTAAAATTTATCTTAAACAAAGAATAACTTCGCTGGATTTTTATATTATGGGGTGGTTAAGTCCACATGGCTATGACGTTAACCGAAAAGATTCGACGATACATAACTGTGCGAGCTAATGGAAGAAATAATAAGACATTGCGATGACTGCTGCGCCGAGGGTGGTCAAGCTGCCTCACAGTGGTAAGGGGATTAAATGTACGACTATTCAAACGCTTAAACAGCAAAAATATTCCCTTCTGCACTCGGTTAAACTATAAGAGATCAATGTTTACAAGCCCACAGCATTCTTGATACGACAGATTGAGGTGCTCCAACGGTAAAATCCTTCTCGTGAAGAAGTGCTGGACCGATTCTTTTTTCTTCCGTTCGCTAGCGCGCAAAAGTCTTAATAGAAACGAGCAGTATTCTAGGCCAGGTCTAACGTAAATTTTATAAGGGCGGAGTCTAATATCAATAGTTTTTAAATTTCGCAGGATAAACCCGGCCGTTCTGCGGGCTTATGAGTCAATCAGGGCGCAATGCTTTGAAACCGTTGGAATATGATATGCCCAGATCCATAACAACGCCAGGCACATTTAGATCGTGGCCATTTATGCTTAGTTGAGGCTATGCTAACGTCTCAGATGGTAAAAGTTATGTTTTCGAGGACGGCGTCAGTTCAAACCTGGATGGGTGGAAGGGGAATGGCCAAATTTTTAATAAATGTTCTGGACATGAAAACGTTAAAACTATCAGCCGTCCATTTGTCATTGACTACAATGTTCACATCATTCTTCATCTACCGGACGATATTCAACGACATGGTCTCCTCGATAGTTTCTCGTCTTTCTCTTTTGAAAGTTATGAAGGAAAAATGAAGCGCATGCTTAGGAAGCCATCGCAGCCACTTCAGCAAGTAGTCCGTAGGCTGGGAGAGTTGCAGGCATAGCGGCGGCCGTTAACTGGTCTAACAGAATGGACTTTTACCTATGAAAACCGTGACGGACCACAATCACCATCAGGTGGATCTTTTACACAGTTTTAGTTTATTAAGCACAAAAGGTAAATAACTGGTACCACGCAATCAGATGGGTCACATCTGGTTGGTGATAAATTAGTATGTGTGCAGAAAATTGTCTGCTATCGAAGTGGAGACATAGGCTTAGTGTTCGTAGAGTATGAAAATGTTGATGATTGTTTTGACTATCCTGGAAACTAGTCGTTTATTAACGTTTATAAAGCTACATTAGGGAACGTACTCAAAGCAAGCCCATTGCCGTCCACCGTCCGGAAATAAGCCTGCTTCCCCATAGACAGTCCACTTGTCCTTACCGAAATCATTGGACGATTGGAAATGGAGGACTGACATCATTGAATCTACCAAGCGTGCCACATACATGATAATGATTTTGAAGACTGCGTCGGACGGTAACTTACCCTCATATTCTGGTATAAGGGTTTCTTTCTCACTGTAACTCTCACCGTTCAACGGTCGCTGTCCACCAATCCTACAACCCAACAGTCCCGCAGCTTTTGATTCGTGGACAGTAAAGGGAGGCAGTGAATGATAAGATAGTTTTTACTATTCTGATTCCTTTTTCTCCTGAAGGGTTGTAGCTTATTGTGTCTGATGTTGAAATTCATATTTGACGTGCCTGAAGTACTAAGAAATGCCTGAAAGATCCCATGATTTACGTAACAAACATGCCGTCCCTTACATCGTCATTAGTATGCAGAACAATGACCACCGTTACCGTTTCTTAGGACAGTTCAGCGGGTAACAGTGATTCAAGCTGAACAATGCCTATTGTGCAGTGTCCCTCACATGTGGGTAAGTCACTACCTTAGAAAGACAATCTTCCTAGACGGCAGTCGGCGCCATCGATAAAGGTGACGTGCTCACAAAACCACACGTCAAAAGCATTCATCACAAAGCTTGCCATCGATGGTTCATGCAACGCCATATACTAAATGCGGCAGTCGCAGGACCTAAAGTTACAGGTGGCTGCTTTAGGGCGACTTCTAGAGGAACATTTGGGGAGCTGCGCCACCCATGCACCCCAGCCGTCGTCAAGAGGTCACATATTTAAACCAATGTTGACCCTTGATGAAGTCGATGCCTTTACCGAAGACGTCGTGGAAAAATCATTCAGGGAGCAATTTGTAGGTAGCCTGCACATTAGTAACTAACTTACTAGGTTACGTATTTGACCTCCCTCGGTGGTGATAGCGTCAGCAGTTTGGCTGATCGCATATTTTTGGCCCTTTTCGCCGATTCGGTGACCTACCACTTAATATTCTACGTTAGACACCAGAACAAAAAAAAAGCATTTTGTGCTTCCCCTCTCTGCGCTGTTATTATGGGTAAGATAATGATCATTAAATTAATAAGGCGTGTATACTGCAGTGGTTTGTAATAGGCGGAATAATCCACGAAAAGACGAAAAATAACAGCTTGAATGGCTTCCAAGAAAGCTCTTAAGAAGGCATACGATCGCCTAAACAAAAGGGGTCTAAAGCTAAGTGAAATCTAAATTTGAACGTTTTTTTCCCGTTTATACTGTCGTCATGGTTTAATTGCAGATAAACGTTTTGCATTTCTAGCCCTTAATCGTATATAATTACCTGTGGTCTTTGTCTTTAACAATAGGTTGAACTTTACAGTGTCATATTATTCACCTGACATAGCCTCATTTCTCGTTCTTTACTTTTAATAGATTTATTTGTTTCCTGCTATCTTTATTGGCTAAATTGCTGATAATGGTTTGAATTTTTAGTCTTTAGACAACTTCAACTTGCTATTCCTATAAATCCTCGTACAAAACGTATAATTATAAAGCGCTAAGATAGAATTAAGTTGAAATTTCATAAATGTATTATAACCTGCGTATCCTGCGTATATCTTACTCTTATTTTCGACGAAAGATGAAACCAACAAGCTCAATTCGTCGTCAACTAAATGCCTCGGGACCAAAACGATGCTTGAATACACCTAGCAGTTTCAACACTGACTCAAATGTACAACCCAAAGTTAAAGCTAAACAGCTAGATCTGTCCACTTTACAGAACTGCAACGACTTCATTATGAAGTTTGGATCCATTTTGTCTATACTCGGCAATCTGTTCGATGGTAACATATCTGATGTTCCCTCTCAGGATTGCAGGCGTCTCGATTCGCTTGTTCACTTGGTCGCCAGCGAGGCTTTTGATAGACAGAAATGCAATCACAATTTTCTCCTAAAAAATGCTCCCATACACAGACGCCCAGTTGACGTTGCTATGGGCTTTTTGCACTTGGGTGGTTTCAAATACAAAATAGTGGAAGCAAAACGCCTCTCTTCGCGTAGCAAGAATCCCCTATACTAGTTAAATTGTTGTCAACAGTTGAGGTTGACTCAATCTTTGCTCAACGAGTTCGCACTTCTTGCTATTTGGAAATGACAAAATGTTTCCTTTGTCGAGATAAATAAATAATAAATAAATAAATTGTATATTTAAGGCCCAATGGAGCGAAGAAATGGGTCCTTCTTATCATCAATTTCTCAACCTTATATTCATAAGTCTGGTCATATTTCCACTAACGTCAATGCAACTGCTAATTCATCTTCTCAGATGTCTAGTTCGGTCAGCCCCTCCACTCAACCTTCTACTTCGTCTCCCTCGATGCCGAATACTGCAATTTCGGGTGCTTTCAGCCCGCCTGTTATGTTTGTGACACCGTCTAAAGCATTTATACCGTCTTACCCGTCTAAAGCACATAGACTGCCAGTTTCCCCTCTTAAACGCAATTCTCCAGGCCTCTCCGGGAAACTTTCTCGAGCCAAATCGCATAAAAACCTTCTTCAAATACAAAATCCGCAATCATATAAATTTAACTTTTTTCACCTTCCACAAGCTAGCTCGTCCCATAACCCCACGGGTCATCTTATACCCTCTATTATATCACCTAAGGCAGGTTTTCCGAAGGATGCAAATATAACCCAGACCCAAAAGCAAGATAGCGCCGGTCTCAGTAATCGCATACTGCCCTCTCCAAAACTAAGCAAGCCTCTCCAACAGGCAAATAACCCTCACCATGTAAACCGATATACAAGACCTGACTTTCCAGCATTTAATTCTTATAACTGCTTGCATCTCCCATCAGCCCCTATATTCCATCTAACTTCCCGTCATTCCGTTTGAACTACCAACAAGCATATCTCGGTCGTAACCCCCTATGTTGGCTCGATACCGGAAAGTTTTATTCCTACACCTTTCAGATATCCCTCTCAGCCTTTTGTTAATGACCTTCTATATACCAATCGTTATGGCGCAGTTGGCAATTACCCTTCAAGCCACAATAACATCCAACTTACTTACCCACCTCCAAATTTTTTTAAATTAACAACGATAACCCTAGTTTGGAAACTCTAACTACCCTAAATGTCATATTACTCAATGCAAGAACTGTTATAAATAAGATGGCCCAACTTAGAGCCATTGCTTTCGAGTTAATGCCTGATGTTTTATGTGTAACTGAACCTTGGACCCATCCCTTAATTTCAGACTTTTTGCTTGTCATAGACCAAAACGATCTCTACCGTCAAGATCACACTACATCGCCAAGTCTTTACAACCTTGGTACTTTCCTCCTCTTTTGCAACCCCAACGACGGTCTCCAGGTTCAGTTGAGGATCAAGGCGGGTTCTGATGATTTTACCTCTTTGATTGGTGGACTATGCAGTCGGCAAGGTCGCCTCTCGATGATGATCTCATGACCTCTACTGTCCCTACTTCGTTTTGACCCTGGTGTCCACAATGAGTTCGTCCTCTCTCACCTCCACTGGTGGTTACTAACAGAAGCTATGACTGCTATATTATCTCTCACACGACAATGAGCGTTCCGAACCCTCATACGTTGTCAGCAACATCACAGTACTATCCCATTGCATCTAGCTATTATTTTTATTTAGTGAAGCAGTTTTTTCTCCTATTTTTTTTAAATTGGCGGGTCGCTGAACTCCGCCTCCGATTTAACCGTAGGAGTTTTTTTTGACTGCTTCTTTTCTAGTTCACCGTTTATGTTTAAGATTTTGTCTATTGTTTTTAAAAATGGCAAATCGTTCTGAATCGGATATGCCTACCATATTGTTCATTTCTGCTGTTAATATGGCTGCTCACATAGTGCAGCAATTATCCACTTTGTATTTATTTATACCACGATACTAAGTTTGAAATGATGGGGCTCTCTGGGCCTAAATATACAATTGATTTATTTATCAGAGGCTTTCCTCAGCAATAGTCTGGATTGTTAGTCAAAGTTACTGATTAAACATTGATTTTGATTAGAATATTGTCTACAATTGTCTGGAAAAATTGCCTGCATTTAAAAATTCAGCTGATTATGATGCTTTTATAATAAGCATTTCAAAGTTCATATTTTTGCTAATCCACAGAATAAAATTCACTGTCTTTTATTTATTTTATTATTGCCAGCTTACAGGCAAGGTTAAAAAAATATATACAGAAGGGGTCAACCTGACAGTGAAAAACATTCCTGATCGTTGTTTCAAGTGTTTTCAGGAGAAAAAGCTACAGCTTATAGAGGGATTAAAGTTGAGGACAGGGAAGCGTTGACACAGGTGCCAAGTGAAGGACTTCTCCATTCAGTGTTATCGATCCAGTATTCTACTCAGCAGGTATGTCGGCGAATGGCTGTTCGCTGTTGACTGAGAAATAAGCCAGAGCCAGCAATATTGCCCTCAGCATGAAGTCCAGCACAGGATTCAGAGTCCGTGAACGCCATCAGAACCGAAAAGAGCTTCCACAGGATCAGCACCCAAAAGTTTTGGAAGTTGTCCTGAATGCAGAAAACTAGTGACAGCTCACGTTAACAAGGGAGAGCCAATTCTTTGATGAAGAATTTGGACTGAAAGGGATCTCATGCCACTAACCGCTGGAAAAATCATGTTCTAAATCGAAAAATACGCTTATAGATTTTATGAACACAATAAATGCATACCCATTTAACTGTTTTTCTATACCACAGTCATACACATTCCCACAATTCCTTTTCACATCGTATACGGCTATAGCCATGATTTGACCTACCCAAACCAAAAAATAATTTCAGAAACAATTATTAACATATTTAATTTTATTTATTGCCCGTTTACAGGCAAGGTCAAAAAAATATATACCGTAGAGGGTCAAGCTGAAAGTGAAAAAAACTCCTCATTGTTCGTTCAAATGTTTTCAGGAGAAAAAATGGCAGCTAATTGAGGGATTAAAGTTCAGGACAGGGAAGCGTTGACACAGGTGCACAGTGTAGTACTCCTCCTTTCAGTGTTATGGATCTGGTATTCTGCACCAGCAGGTATGTCGGCGAACGGCTGTTCACTGTCGACTGAAGAAAAAGCCGATTGAGGTCTGCAGAGCCAGAAATATTGCACTCAGCATGAAGTCTGGCACAGGATTCAGAGTCCATGAATGCCATCAGAACAGAAGGGAGCTTCCACAGAGTCAGCACCCAAAATATTTGAAAAGGTGTCCTGAATGTAGAAAACTAGTGACAGCTCTCGTAAACAAAAGATAGCTTTGCAGAATTTTGATAATTCTGGGTAGCTTATTCCAGATTGCTATAGCGTTTACCGAAAAAAAACTGACGGTATCTAACGGTGCGTGCCAAAAGAAGCCATAAAATCACATCTCGATGATTGGTGCACCGAGAAAGGTCGAGCTGCCTCAGAGATGTATTTCAGTTCAGTGTATTTGAGGAAAAAAGGCTAACACCTTTGAAATCCCTATTTGTTACATAAAAGTAGCAAGAATAAGAAGCAAATTAAAGAAGTAACGGTCAAAAAATGCAGGCAGGTTTACATGGTAAACTGATATTGTTAAGGTTAAGTAGTCACATAGTCTTCGTAGTGCTGTAACATATGTATGTCAAGCCGATGTTTGAATGTATACACAGACTGGGACATAACAATCGTCTCAGGTAGGTTATTCTACGGTTCTACGACACGGGTGGTGAAAAAAATACTTCCTTACATTCAGTCTTACTTGGGGCACACTTAGTTTGAATGGATGACCTCGAAGATTTTTCGTAGTGGCAAGATGGAAAAATTCATCACATAGGAGGGTGCAATCCATGCCACGCACGATAAGGAAGGTTTGTATCAAGTCTCCGCGCAACTGCCTATAACTCAGAGGATAGAGCTTTAGGTTATTTAGACGAATCTCATATGGCAGTTCAGCTTGACCTCTTACTAATTTTGTGGCTCACCGCTGCACCCTTTCGAGCATGTTATAGTCCTGTTGGGTCCACGGTCGCCAGGCTTGGATCGCATATTCAAGATGTGGCCTTAAAAACGTACCAAAGACTTTAGAAAAGCAGTCTTCATCAAAAACTTTAAATGCCAGCTTGATAGCGTACAGTATTGAATTGGAGGATTTAGCTGCCTTGGAACATTGCGTAGAAGGCTTCATGTTGTCTTTCATCCAAACTCCAAGATCCTTCTGTGTGTATGCTTCTCGGAGTGGCAAACCGTTCAAATAGTATGGTCGCATATCAGTGACCTGATTTCGATTTCCCAGACGTAGCAGGGTGCATTTGTTTGAGTTGAAGGATAAGAGCCATTTGCGGGACCACTCGT